>JAEQBH010008187.1:0-124120 GCA_016808115.1 Tetrastigma voinierianum
GCAATAGGGAGCTCATTTCCTTTGCGATGTCGGCTTATTTTTGAATAGTCAAGTAATTTTTTTGTTCGTGACCGACACCCTATTGGATTGGGGATACTGAGGTGTGGAATAAATGTTTTTATTCCATGTCGGCCTAAAATTGTTGAAGCGACGCTGTATTGCGTGGGCCATTATTGAGATGAAGAATGGGGGACCACTGAACACCATATAATGTTCACTGCGCACGGCTGTGTTAGATAAGCTTGCCTTAATTTTGCATAGGCCTTGACTTCTGCTCATTTGAGTAATCTATGGGCACCAAGATGAATTTCCTTTCACTAGTCGAACCCACAATATCAATACCCCACTTGTAGAAAGGCCATGAACTTGACATGGAGTGGAGCATCGTGGCTGGGGCATGGATAATATTGCAAAATTTTTGGTAGGTGTCGCAAATTTTCACGAACAACTTGAACTCTTACTTCATCGTAGGCCAGGAGAAACCCTATATCGTCATAATCCTATGACATAGTGATTGTCCGGCAATATGGGTGCCGCAAATGCCTCCATGGACTTGTTCAATGATACGTTTTTGCCTCAGTGAAGCTGTTTCTGCCTGCTAGTATGGCAGGAAAATATCCTTTGTGCATAAGATATCTTTATCAAGTAGGTGCACAGCTAGAGCACACTTTTAAAAAGTCTCACTTGTTTTCGAGCAAAATTTTGTTTCTAAATAATCTAAATAAGGGATATACAGAGCAAATAGGTTTGAATCTTGGTTGTGAAGTTACAACATTGAAATTGATGGATGAGCCATAAATATTCAATTCACGTGGCAGGGTACGGTCTTATTTGGGCGCTAAGTTAGCGAGGGCATCGAGCTATTCGGTTTTGATCTCGAGACTTGAGCGCTGTAGTTTAGTGAATCCCGGTAATCAAGGGCGAGGCCGGCTTCTTGTATTGTTCCATTCGTCCATTTTGGCCTCGTATTCTCACCGTAGTTGAGATGCTGCAACTACAGTCACATCGAGTTCTAAGTTTATGACCGAAAGTTCCTTAGCTAGTCGTAGTCCGAGCAACACAGCTTCATATTCGACTTCGTTATTGGAGGCAGCGAACGCAAACTTAATAGCCTGAGTAATGGATAATCCCTTTGGAGATTATAGAATCATACCGGCTCCCTCTTCTATGACTTTGGATGAACCATCGATCTCAAGGATCCATAACGTTTCATCGATGTCTCGAGCTTGCACATTCGAAATTTCAATTACGATATTAGTAAGGATATGACCTTTTGTAGCAGATCTCGGGCGATATTCGATATCGAACTCACTTAACTCAATGACCCATTTCAGGAGCCGTCCCAAAGCATCTGGTTTGTGGAAATATGCTTTGTCAGATAACTAGTGAGACAGATTATATTGTCGCTTGGAAATATGAATATTAATAAACTTGAAATATAGACATAACTTCTTTGCTTCCATCCTGAGGGTTAATGCGATAAGTTCAAAGTTGGTGTATCTAGTCTCTACATCTGTTAACATCTTTCTCACAAAGTAAGCGAAGCTGACTGCTAGTCTCCATCCGACCTTAACTTACTATATATGGCTCACACGGTATAGGCGAGGCGCGAATATAGGTAAAGCTCTCGCCATCAATGAAAATTTGGGAACAAAGATAGGGGGGAGGCGATATACTCCATGATGGAGTGAAAGGCCTTGTCACATTCTAGTCTGCACCCCTTTGAGAAATCCCCTTTTAGCGTTGTGAAGAATGGTCGAAGACGATCTGAATATCTAGAGATGAACTTGTTCAGCATCGCTAATTTCCTTATGAGAGTCTATATCTACTTCTTTGTTAAAGGGGGTTGTATTTGCCCAATGGCTTTAACTTGACCGAGGGCCATTTCGACTCTTTATTTAACCCGGGGAACCCAGGAATTCTAGATTAGGCCTAAATGCACACTTATGCAGGATTCAACCAGAGTAAACGGTGCGACCTCATTAATTGAAAAACTAAGTAGAGTGAGCTAAATAGATATTTCTCCGATTTTTTATTTGATGACATTATAGACCCTCAATTTTGTCCTCGGTACTTGCATTTATCCTATGGGTGTCACACTCACCATCGTTCTCATATAACACTATTAGGGCCTTGCAGAAGCAGATCTGTCTCTCAGAGCCTTAGGTGGGCTTGTATAATGTATCGAGTGTGTATGTAGTTCACTTTAGAGTGTCATCGTGGCTTCTTTTTAGTTATTGGCATTGTTTTCATAGGAACAAATGGGATTTGAGGTTTTGCTCAGTGGAGTTTATTGGAGTATGTCAAATTCGAACGCGAAACTGTTTAGATTGAATCTCCCTTGTCGAACTCATAATCGTCTTGTGGTTATTTTTTTGGATTCCTTGTATTAAGCGAGGACACATTAAAAATTCCATAATTTTTGTCAGCAGTTTGATAATCGGATTTGTGAAATGGATTCGTCGGGTAGTACATATACAACAACGTATTTTGGGTGATTTTAGCGAGCACTCCTCCTTATTTTCGATCCTCTCTCCCTCATCGAACTTGGAATTGTGCACCATTTTTAGTCTCCTTATTCTTCGGGAACATTCTATCAAAATTTCATAATTTTCCTGGCCAGTCGGCGGTTGGCATCCCGGTCTCAAGCAGGTTCATCGGGCCAGCAGTGTGGGTATTGATTTTGTGATTTTGGAGCCCAAATCCCATATGGATCATGCCCATATGATCCAGATCGGTCTTAGGCAGTATTTTGGGTCCATTTTGGGTTTGGCCTAAGTTACATGCAGCCCACCATGAATCCATGTAGATACTTGGTGGTGAAGCAAGCTGAAAACTTAAGATAGTTAGCTTGCATGGAAAATGAGGAGGGGAGTTAATGGGGAAGCTGATTCCGAGACTGATTGGCTCTTTCCAAAGCTTGAAGGAGAGAAAAACCAGGTAGGCTCAGAGACTGAGGAGGAGAATCGGTATAAAAGGAGAGAAAGATCATAGTGGAAGGGAGATTTGGGCACTTTTCCGGGCTAGGATGCACATTTGCTGATTTTTTCGGATGCTTAGCTTGGATTTTTTTTCTTCCTTTTGTGGAAGAGGTAAGAAATAGACCCTGGCTCCACTTTATTCTTTAAGGGATATTCTGACCAAATTTGAGGTTTTTCCTCAACCATTTGAACCGGTTTTCACACTCATACGTGAGAGTCGGTTCAACAGTTTCTGCTGAGCAATCCCAGTTATAGAAAATAACGGATTGTTTCGGTTGGTTCTCACTCATCCGAGCTGAGAATCATGCACCGTTTGTTTTTTTAGTTTCTCTATTCTTTAAGGGATATTATGACCAAATTTTAGGTTTTTCCTCAACCATTTGAACTAGTTTTCACGCTCATGCGTGACTAGGTTCAACGAGTTTGAAGCGAGTCTGGTTTTTAGAAAACAACGGATTGTTTGGAGTTGGTTCTCACTCATCCAGGATTGAGAATCAATCACCGTTTGTTTAGATTCTGACAGGAAGGGTTCGACCAATTTTGAGAATTTTCTGCCCGGCTCTGCAAGTTGGAAGCCTAGGATCGATTGGTTCATGAAGTTCAGTTTTCTAGAACAGCAGTTAGGGCACTTTGCCTTGTTTGGATCGGTTCTCACTCATCCGAGATAAGAATCAATCACCGTTTATTTTGTTGGATTTTTTACTCTGTGAAGAAGGTTCTGACAAGTTTGAGATCTTTTCTCCAGCCCATTTGGGCCCAGGTTGAGAAGCTCGGGCTCCAACCGGTTCATTGGGTTGTTTGTCGAACAGATTTAGTGGTATTTTCACTGTTTTGTGTCGAGTTCTTGGTCATTCGGAGTTGGTGCAATTACATTTGTTTATTAGATTCGACTCACGTGAGGAAGTTTGAAAGAAGTTTTAGATCTTATCAGCAGGATGGACCAGAGGATTGGGAAGCCAAGAACAAACGGTTCAGTGGATTATGTTTTCGGAACAACGGTTTTGGTACTTTAGCACATTTGTGTCGGATCATGGTCATTAATTAATTTACGCTCACGTTGTTTTTTGATTCTAGACTACGAGAAGTTTCTAAAAAGTTTTGAGAGATCTTCTCTTAACCAAGGGCCCAGTTGGGAAGCGAACCCGGTCGATTCGTGGAGTTAATTGCGAACAACAATTTAGGTGCTGTTTTGACGTGGTTCTTGTGCATTGGTGGAATTGCACTCAGTTTGTTTTTTGAATTATGACTATGTAAGGAAGGTTCAAAGAAAAATTTTAGAGAACTTCTCTCAACAGCGTACCAGAGTTGAAAGCAGATATGCCGGTTCATTGGTTTCTGAAATATGGATACAGGTACTGCATTGTTTTTAGGTTAGATCTCATTTCATTGGGGTGTCGAGATTGTACACCATTTGCTTTTGGTTTTCTTAATGCGTAAGGAATGTTCCTGACAAATTTTGGAAATTGTTCTCAACCGGATCGACTAGTTGAGGCTGGTCAAAATAGTTGTTAGTTTGCAGAGGTCAACCGATTTGGGTTATTCAGAAGCCCGTGACCTTTGTGAGTCCAGCCCATTCGCTCGGATTAGTTTAGAGACTACGTTTAGGAGTTTGAAATAGGGTTTAGTTCGGTCAATATTAGTTTCATTTAAGTTAAATGGAATTAGGGTTTATACGGGGTCAAGGGTGATTGGATTATGATAGTCTAGTGTTTTTGTCGAGACCCGTTCTTTGAGATGAATAGACCGTGTTTGTATAGCTGGGTAAAGTGTTATAGCATCGATGAGTAGGCGAGATACGTGTATGGTTTCTCATGGCCTTTGCACGTGTTAATTTTGAGAGCAGTGTGAAAGCGTCACGACTAACCTTCCCCTCGACACGGCTAGGGACCACGGTATGTGCTTTAATGTTGAGTAATGAATTTCCACATGGATCTTGTGTTTAGTGTCATGCATGCTTGCTATGTTGTTGGCTAACAACTGGTGTAGCACGTGGCAGAGGACCACAGTGCAGGCCATTGCCTTTTTGGTTGAGTGTTCTTAAGCATACTAGATACCAATTAGGTTGATGTGATCCAAGTTGTATGTTTAGCCTAGGAGACTATTTGATCTTTGAACCATATGCTCCCACATACCCAATTCTAGTAGGGCAGAGTTAGGACGGAGGGGTGTTACACTCATATGAGGTACCTTCCCAATAGGTAATCTGATCCGGGACCAGAATAGTTTATGAGACCTTTTTTTATCTTGGGTTCTTAAGGGTATTTTGTTCTTACTTGATTTTCCTTTATAAAAATAAAAATAAAAAGTAAGAGTAGGCGACTCGAGAAAATATCAGTTCCTCCTGGGGCGGATTTTCTAAAACTCGAAAATCAACCCCCATTTTCTTTTCATTTAAAAGCGAGTCGAACCGGCCCGTGGATCGGGTAGGGTCCACAAATTGGCGACTCTGCTGTGGATCAAACCCAGAATCTCTGGTTTCATAAGAGGATCAAGCTTGAACTTGAGTTGGGTATATTGGAGCACATGGTTCTCTGATCAGTAGTCTCTTGGGCTACATAGATGACTGATGATCACACACTTATTAGTATTTGGCTTGCATTTGTGATTTGTTGATGCTTGTGTGTTCACCTGTTGGATTATAGCATGTTTTCTCATTATTGATTGGTATCTAGCTATGACATCTGGGATAAGGATTAGAGGATCAAAATGTGTGTAGATTTTGTGGTAGGCTTGCTCTTTGTGCATGATTATTTCTTGCATATTTATCTTCCCTTACATGGTAGCTAGCTTGTGTTTGTGGGGCACGTGTGTATCCACAGTACTTTCGAATCACTAGTCTTGAGTCGAGCCATTCTGTGGATTGCTTATGTTAGTTGAGATGTTCCCAAGTATTTGCCTTCGACCAATTAGGGGGTTTGGAATAGGATTCTAGCATAAGGGCTATATGATGTTTAGGGCACTATGGAGATGACAGGATAATCTAGAACAATGAAGACTTGTATAGCCCCGAGCTAGATTTTATGGATACCTGCGTGGCCAGTGTGTCACTTTGATTGTTGATTGATTGTTGGTTAGGATCCTAGGTTGTGTATCCCTGTGGGTACGGTCATCTAGCCTTTAAGGACTTGCCTTTTCTCTTTGTTGGCCACAGGCCACCTTACTAAGGTATTACCGTGCTGAAATCGCTCTGCATGGAGCCATATCAGTGGCTGGTGATGTCATATGTTCATTCCCATAGAGGATTTCATTATTAGGGATTACGTGTTGGTGATTCCCGGGATTGATAGTCACGAGGTTGAATTACCTTTCCTTTGTAAGATTGTTGATTGAGACAACACGGGTTCAGAGGCGGATCCGAATCGAAGGTAGACTTGTTAGAGGATCAGATTCACACAGTCAGTTAGAGCAGATATTAGATCATAGAGATATGGACCCTCGGTATGCTACTGCTGACCAGTTAGCTAAGATTACTGATACCATGGCATCTCTCCGGGATGCATGTGGATTTAAAACGAGATTGATAGGCATGAGCCCAACCATTTCTCATTCGGGAGCACCCGCATGACACTGAGCGTATCAATAGGATTGAGACGAGAGGATCGGGGGTATCACGCATGTTTCTGATGGAGTTATAGGTTAGGACGGATACGATGACCTTCCAGTGGCAACTTTTCCAGTTGAGTTCCGCATGCCAGACATTGAGAGGTACACGGGGATAGGGTGCCCCCGTATTCACTTACAGTTGTACAGTGTTGTTATGTGCGGGCATAGATTGGATGAGGCACACAGAGATAGTCATGCTTTTCCCTGCAGTGCGCTAAGTGGTGCGCTCAGCGTTAGTTTTGATATTAGACCCTTCGAGTGTAGGACATAGGCTGATTTGGGACAGGAGTTCTCGGCCATTCTTTTATCTTGTAGTGGACGTATCCCGGAGAGAGTTGGAGTCCCTCAAGCAGAGGCCAGATGAATCGGTCACTTCATTCATCTCCGGCTAGAGGGAGAAGATTGCACAAATTATAGATAGACCCTCAAAGAGCGATCAGATCAGCATGATTAAGCACAGTCTTCAACCCCGCTTTGCTAGGCATCTCATGGACTTCCCACAGGCAGACTTTGGATCATTGGTTCAAGACCTCTATGGCATTGAGGAGGGCATATCTAGAGGATTATGGGTAGACTCTTGCACTGAACTCAAAAGGGAAAGAAAACCGAGGTCGAGACCAGGACCATCGGATGTTGGTGCCATTGGCATGACAAAACCGGTCCCCATCACCCTCCGTTTGAGAGGCGGGTTTGGACCTCATACCCGGATGATCTGTTGGGATCGGTCTGGACCAGCTTCTCCTTTCAAGCCGGTGAACTGCCCATCATCCGTACCACAGCCCGATTATGTGCTACCATGTGTGCAGCCTTTACATGTGGCATGTGTGGCTGCAGAAGACCATGTGTCACGTGATATGAGCCGCCTCCACCGAGCAGCCGAGGCGGGTTCATATAACTGGGATGCCACTAAGCCAAGCATTTGAGATTGGTTAAGGGGTTTGATTGTTCCCACTTGCCACCGGACCACCACTACGATACACCTTTGGGATTGAGTGAATCTTGGCTGTGCCTATCTCAGGCGAGGAGTCATGATCTGGGATGGTTGTGCGACATTGAGGCATGCTATTCAAGACTTGATTAATTAGGGTTTGGTTGATTTAAGACGCCCTTGAGTGACTACAGACCCGCTCTCCACTCATGACACTAGAGTTGTACCTTCTTTGGGTGGTATGATCGATTGAGTTTTGGGATATAGAGATATTCATGATGGGAATGCTGATGGAGAGGCTCCTCGGCCAAATAACATATGGGCTCGGACTGAGTGGATACACCCTTAGTCGTGGGTCTCAGGCCATTTATATTGATTCTAGATGATGTTCCCAGACGGGAGTGTAGGCACGGTATAGTGGCTGTTGGTCAGGCACGTCATTGTTCCTCGGAGGAGTATGGGCCAATACACAGAGATGTTCATATTGTTACGAGGAGTGGGAGGGTAGCTCAGCCCCACCTGTTGATAGACCTTTTGCTGGCACTAATGCTAGAGATGAGATTCAAAGGGAGGATGATGAATTTGCCAAGCCACTTCCGCAAGCCACTATTTCCATTTGAAAACTTATTGACCTCATCCGGCACACATAGAGGCAGCATTTATCGAGCTCTCAGTCAGTTAGAGTTGATCTGCTACCACTCAAAGTTTGATCCACTCTATGATGGATGAGGCTACATCGTAGTGTTTCGATGAATTTACACTGAGAGTTGGGCTGTAATTCATCCTTTGTTCATCGATGTTGCTTGTTCAAGTCGTAGGGTGTCGTCTGTCCTGCTATACAACGGCTCCGCCCTAAACGTTTGTCCATTGGTTACTACCATTGCTTTGGGATTTTCACCATCGTTTGAGGCCATCCACGAGCAAATTCAGAAACATGAATGGGGACTCAGATCTGGGGTCATAAATTACTCTCACTACACAAGTCATGATAGGGCTGGTTAGATATTATGTGTGTTTTTCGAGGGTTACGAGGATTAGATGTCTTAAGCCTACTTTTGGGCCACACTTGGATTCATGGGGCAGTGCTATACCATGCTTTGCTTAAATCCCGGAAGGTGAGAGGTTCATACAAGAGGGCGCATTATCACGATACGGTCTGACAAAGATGTTGTTACCTCTTCTGAGCCAGTGTTACAAATCAATCACAATGAGGGGGACTGACTTGCACTTGACAGGTTTTGTTGTTTTTGAAGAAGAGGTCAGGTTGTTAGTTTAGAGGATGACAGATAGAGACATGAATACCCTATGTCTTTTGATTACTCTCTCAACACTTTACAATTTTCCGGTATGATGAAAGGCATGTCTATATGGCAGGATTAGTCGCCTTGGCCAAAGGCGTGATGAGTTTTCTTTCACAATTGATCACGATAAGGATTAGGTTACACTATACGAGGGCGATGCCACGACACACATGGCGAATCATTGCTAAAGATGGGGTGAGAACTAAACATCAGAGTCCAGTTTCGATTACTGCCCGTCGTACAATTTCGGTTCGGTTGACTATTTTACGAGAGGATCGAGCATACCCTGAAGGAGTTGAAGGAATATGTTTAAAGGGGATGGTTGAGATTCAGGGCAGTGAAGCCACAAGACCGGATGTGTTTAGTTCCTAAGACCAAAACCACAATGTGATAGTTGCACAATCAGGATCGAGGCAGTGTTTCCGTGTGCTTTCTTTGAGGAGGTCACGGCTATGATCTACCTATGGATTTGGGGATGATACTAATGGGCGACTCTTCTGATGCCCATGGAGCCGAGATGAACATGATCGGCCTTGGCAAATATGCCAACAAGCCACGCCAAGCCTGCATCACACTTTGACATGTTTGAGTTCTATGATTATCACGATGATAATCTTTTATGATGCTTACCTTGTGCGATGGACATGATCGGCAGCGCGTGGGATCTTCCTCACCTAGGCGATCCGCTTTTGATGTTTGGGATTTATTAAGCAGGTTTAATGGTGATGGACTTGTTACTCTTGATGTTATAAATCTTGTTTACGTTGAGGGAGCGTCCAACTCTGTGGACCCACCTCTTTCTTTTGACACTATGTCCGAGTTTGTCACCCGCTTTGATGACTTTTTTGATGATAATAATGACATGAGTATTTTCAAGTATTTGCTTGTGTCACAGCATTTTTCTTTGATTGCACCGCGGCTCATAACACATGTATGCGATGTTAATGATATGAAACACAGATGATGGGTGGTCGATCAGTCTAATTCGATACAGAGAGACGGGAAAGATTCTGATCGTTTACGGTAGCACATAGTTGATACATTTGGTGTACGAGATCTTGAGAGATTAGGATTAGCTCTTCCGCATCTCTTGATGAGAGGATTAGATTGATTGACATGCTCAGGTCATACTTGGATGTATTTGCATGGTCGTGAGGACATGCCAGGCCTTGACCCCACTATAGTTCAGCATCACCTGCCTATTCTACCATATGCTAGGCCAGTTAAGCAGAAATTAAGGTGACTGCACCCTCGATGGAGTTTGCAGGTTAAGGAGGAGATTCAGAAGCAACTCAGTATTGGCTTCCTGTCAGTAGTTGAGTATCTTGAGTGGTTGGCTAATGTCGTCCCTGTTCCCAAAAAGGATGGCAAGGTTAGAGTTTGTGTTGACTTTCGAGATTTGAATAAAGTCATCCCTAAAGATGATTTTCCCCTCCCACACATCCATATGTTAGTTGATAACCTTTGCGGGCACCACATGTTGTCCTTCATGGATGGTTTTAAGGTATAATCAAATTTTAGGCTACAGAGGATATGGAGAAGACTTCTTTCATCATTGAGTGGGGTACTTACTACTATCGGGTCATGCCATTTGGGTTGAAGAATGCAGGGCCACTTATCAGAGAGCTGCTACTACTTTATTCCATGATATGATGCATAAAGATGTCGAGGTATATGTGGACGACATGATAGTGAAGTCCCGAGACAGGGCAGATCACTTAGCAGCCTTACAAAGGTTCTTTGAGAGGATCAGGCAATTCAGATTGAGATTGAATCCCAAGAAGGAACATACAGGATATACAGGAAATTCTTGGGTCACATTGTTAGTATTTGCGATTATGAAGGTTGATCAGGAAAGATCGAGCCATACTTGACATGCCCGCTCCGAGGAATGAGAAAGAGATCAAAGGCTTTTTAGGCAGACTACAATACATCAGTCGTTTCATTGCTAGACTAACAAACATATGTGAGCCTATATTTAAGATCTTACGAAGAACCGACTTATGGTTTGGAATAATGATTGCCCAGCGATGCTTTTGAAGATTAGGAGTGTTTACTTTCTCCCGGTTTAGTGCCTCCACAGGAGCGACCCACCTTCTATATTTGTCGATTTCAGACATAGCTTTGGGGTGCATGTTGGCTCAGCGATGATTCGGGAAGGTGAGCCATTTATTATAAGTGAGAGGATCTTTGGAATGAGTACAAATACATTATGATTGAGCGCCTCTGTTTAGCGTTAGTTTGGGCCACTAGGAGACTTAGACACTATGTGATAGAGTATTCCATACTTTTAGTCTCTCGATTGGATCCATTGAGATATTTGTTTGACAGACTTGTTATAACTAGTAGACTCATGAGATGGTTGGTATTCTTTACAGAGTTCGATATTCAGTATGTCACACGAGAAATCGATGAGGGAAGCATTGTTGCGAGATCATCGGCTATTTGCGGTATCGATGATAAACCAATTGACGATGACTTCCCTGATGAGCAATTTGTTTCAATGACCAGCATTACAGGATGGCAGTTATTCTTTGATAGATCAGTTGGGGTTTGGTATTGGTATCTTATTGATATCACCATAGGGTGATCACATTCCTAGATCAGTTCGGTTAGTATTTTCTGATCATCAAAGGTTGACGAATAACATTGTTGAGTACGAGGCATGCATTACAAGTCTAGAGACCGCGCTGGATCTTGGCATTAGGCGGGTTGGAAGTCGTAGGGATTCCAACTTAGTTATACATGGACCCGGGGGGTATTTGGAGGACTGAGATGAAGCTAAAGCCTACCATGCTACTTAGACCTGCCCAGTTTGCCAGATTTGACGAGTTGAGATATACATCTGTCTGGGACGAGAGAATCGATTCTTGATCAAATTAAACACATAGCCATGATTGAATTCTGATTGATGCGAGGAATAATGGATTCAATTGGGTCCCACCATTTACCAGCGATTGAATCATTAAGTCAAATAATTCTATGTATCTGTAATATTTATGGACCCTGACGTGTGGCCTTTGCGAACCAACCATGGAATGGAAGAACATTAAAAACAATTCAATATCGGATGTATTGCGGATCACCATTATGGGGATGTTGTTTGTTTTTGACACTTCTTCTTGGACATAACCATATAAGATGATGATATTAGGAAGGACTGTACCAAATGTATTTTTATGGAGATATGTTGTGTAAATCTTGATTTCATTAATTTTAGATTAAAATATGAAACTATATTTTACCAGTTCATACAGAGAATGTCTAGTGAATTGCAGGACAGCCCTGTGTACCCATAGTGCATACTCATCTTCTGGCAGTTTCAATATGGGGTATTGATATTATTGGAAAGATCTCACCAGGTCTTGGAGTGGGCATGAGTACATCTGGTTTAATTGATTATTTCACCAAGTAGTGGAAAGCTTCTTATACCAAATTGGCGTGACAGTGGCTAAATTCATCGAATCTCACGTATCTACCGATATGGGGTCCTCGCTCGAGTTTATCTCGGATAGAGGAGCGCATTTCGGAGAGAGGTGGATACCTTGTCCCGAGTATGGTATTCGACATCATCGATCATGCATATAGGCCACAGGACTAATGAGTGCGGTTAGTAGCGAATAAGAATATCAAGAGGATTTTGAGAAAGATGGTTGAGACTTCTAGGGATTGGTCAGAGAAGCTCCATTTCGCATTGTGGGCTTATCGTACATCTTTTCGTACCTCTACTAGAGCTACCTCGTTTTCTTTGGTGTATGGTATGGAGGCAGTGCTACCAGTTGAGATTGAGATGAGATCTTTGAGAGTGGCACTAGAGCAGTAGATATCTGAGGTCGAGTAGGCTCGGTCGTTATGATCGACAGCCTATTGGATGAGAGGAGATTGAGGGTAGCAGATCATGTTTAGGCCTATCAGAGGAAAATGACCCATGCATTTAGAAAAAGGGTAAAGCCTAGGAAGTTTCAAAAAGGCGACCTGGTCTTGAAAGTCCTTAGGGGATTGATTGGTGACCCTAGTAAGTTTAGACTGACTTGGAGTGGGCCGTATGTTGTCGAGGGATTTGACCAAAGGAGTAGCTGGTTGACCAGGACTTGGATGGAAATGTCGATTCACGAAACCGATCAATGTGGATCAGCTGAAGAGGTTTTACGCGTGAGATCATGGTTAGAGGATGGGTGGCCATCATTTTGAGTAGCCATATTCCCTATTGCACACCTATACATTTATATATTCTATTGCTAGCCTTTTGAGCCTCACACGGTTTATTATGGCCTATTCTTGCATTCAACCTTGCATACTTTTTCTGACTTGGGTTGGGGGGCCTGCCCCTATGCGCTTTTTATTTATTAATTGGATCTGTGAGCATTATGAGCATTGTGTCATTCTTCGTTTGTTCTTTCTCGCATCATTACCTATTTCTTTTCTTCTCCATTTTGCATCTTCACATCGTATGCCTTTGAGTCTAGTTTCAATCATCTCTATTTGTTTCACTTTTATCTCCTTTTGTGTGTGATGAGACGTGCTCTCATCGAGCTGATCGAGGTTGTCACACCCTTCGTTCCGCTTTGGGTTTGATCCAGATTCTTGGAGTTAAGGAGACCATTTGGGATTTGAGGTTTGAGGTTCTTTTGGTTAGATTGTGTTAGTATGGCATTCGGCCTACATTGGTGGTTTGGTGCAAAAAAAAAAAAAAACAAACAAAAAAACAAAAAAAAAAAAAAAAATTGTGTTTGTTTGGTGATGGTCATATACTTGGGATCATCAAAAGGTCATTTGGGTTTGAGAGATTTATTATTCCTCGAGTTGGGTGAGGAGCATTGTGCGATCTTCTCCATGGATCTAGGTAACACATTGGGGTCAGAGATTTGGATTGCCACTTTACACTAAGTCCATGGATCATTACTTACGCTCGCCCTCCCGTCTTATAGTGACGCTGACTTGGCGTTCTAGGTTGAGTTGTTCGTCATGGTCACACATTGCCAGATTTGTATCCCAGCTTGTTTCTCCATTTTTTTGCTTTATCTATTCATCATTTATCTTATCCCCTTCAATCTTCTTCTACCTTTATTGATGGGTGAGTCTAGACTTCTAAGTGACGTGTCCTTTAGTGCCAGCGTCTTTTAACATTGTTCATTCAGATGTTGGTTGAGTAACCTTGCTCACATGATTCTTTGATATTTGACATTGCGCATACAGGGGTTTGGCAGTATTTATTGGGTATTTGGGCCTTTGTTTCCCATCATGTCATTCACCTTTCACCCCTGGCTTACGTTCTTGTCAGAGTCGTCGCTCCTGAGACCATGAGGTCTCGTGTTCTTGAAGCATTTTATATGGGCCAGGTTCGTTTGCGATTGAGAGTGCGGGGATGTCGACAAGTCTACGCTCTTGAAATTATCGAGGTCACATATTGCTTCTCCATTCAGTTTGCTTGCACATCGGGTCCATGATTAGGTCACGGATGTCTGAGTGGGGCCAGTTGATGGCCCAGTGGCTTGATGCTTTGACACGTTCACCTTAGACATGCCCCATCCTTCGTGTTAAATATACGTCTCTTATGCATGTACACTGGTAGCCCATTTCGCCTAGAGATATTTTGGCATCAAAGTTTGAGTATGCTCCACATGCGTAAGTTTCTTCATACAACGAGAGTGCTTTTTAGGCTAGCAGGGTCGGTCACGCATATCAACTCGGTAAGGGTGCCTGTTGCGCCTCCCATATGTTGTCTTGTTAAACGTTCAAGCGATTGGGTCTTGAAATTTATTTGAGTTTTTATCAAGGCACTTGCATATCGGAATGTACTGCAGGGCGCCTTTATATCAGAGTTTTGTGGATATTGGATGTTGTGGAATAAAATGGATGATTTTTCATGAATGAATGATTGTGATGTTTTCAGCTCTCTGACTTTGACCACATGTGCAGTTATGGGATTTTGACATGGTGTTGATACCCTAGACTAGGGCATAACCCCTTTCTTTCACCCTTGGTCACATTGTGAGATTGTCCTACAGGGACATACCACTTATTCAGTCTTTGTTATTAAGTTCTTGGTTTCTCGCTTATCATTTGTGGCATTTTACATTTGTCATACTAGACATCCCACTTCTTTTGTCATGATTGTGTTTGATTCACGGCATTCGAGTCATTTTTAACGGACCTTGGACATCATACTAGGCCACCCATTTTCCACGAGTTTGTTTACGCCGTTCAACTTGTTTAGGTTCTCGGCATCTCGCGGTTCCAGCTTCCAGTACTCACGGATCTACCTTTTCGGTACTCACCGAATTTTACCTTCCGGTACTCACTCGGATCCACCCTTTTGATTACTCTCGGTTTCTACTTTTCGACCTTTCGCCTAAATTCACCGCTTCCCGAGTACTCACGGATCCTTCTACGGTACTCGCTCGAATCCGCCTTTACGGTACTCGCCGGTTATACTGCGGCACTCGCCGGACTCTACCCTTTCAGTACTCACCGGACCTTCTCCGTGCTGGCAGAATCCGCGCTGGGTACTCTGGGACCCTTTTTGGTACTCGACCCGGATCCACCTTTAGGTACTGGCGGTCATCTGCTTACCGGCACTCGCTTCAGTTCTACCGCACCGATACTTGCCAGGACCCTTCTCTGTTACTCGCCCGGATTTCTACTTTTTCGCCACTCACCCAGATTCTACCCTTTCTCGATAATCACCTAGACCCTTCTCCGGTACTCGCCCGGATTCCACCTTTCTCTAGTACTCGCCCATATTTCCACCTTTTCGGCACTCACCTGGATTCTACCTTTTCCGATACTCGCTTGGATTTCTACTTTTCCGGCACTCACACGGATTCTACCATTTCCCGGTACTCATAGAGACCCTTCTTAATACTCTTGATTCACCTTTACGACACTCATTGAATTCTACCTTTTCGGTGCTTGCGGACCCTTCTCGAGCTTGCTCGAATTTCATATCTTCTTGACATCGCCCGGTTCATTATCCTTTCCGACGTATTACGGATATCATCTTCGGGCCATGCACAGTTTTCTTCAAGTCCAGCTGTCCAGACCCAACTTTGTTAAGATTGTCCTTCAATACTAGGTAAGGGAACAAAATTGTTGGTCATCTTGGTTCTTCACTAAAGTTCATTTCACTCTTGCATCACTTGCGCCGCACCAGATTACTCGTTCATTCACTCTCTTGAAGGGAATATTTGTAGACCCTCGATTTTGTCCTTAGCACTTGCATTCATCTATGATTGTCATAACATGATTCTTATCTCTTTTAAATTGGACACACCGAGTGGTTTGTCTCAAACTGGGGTGACTGTATGAGGTCCATTGAGTGCGTATGTAGTTCACTTTAGAGTGTCATCGTGGCTTCTTTTTTTAGTTATTGGCATTGTGCCATAGGAAGCAAATGGGGCCCCCCAAGGTTTTTGTTCAATCGGAGTTTATTGGAGTATGTCAAATTCGGAGCCCTTGAGCTTGTTTTGATTGTATCTCCCTTGTTTGAACTCGGAATCATGTGCCATTTGTTTTTTTGGATTCCTTATTCGACAAGGAGGTTTCTGTTAAAATCTTAATTTTGTCAACTGGATTTGACCGTCGGTTGGTAGTTCGTCGGGCGTCTGTTATCTGACATTGTTTTGGGTGATTTTGGCGAGCACTCCTCCTTGTTCGATCTATATCTCCCTCATCCGAACTTAGATTGCGCACCATTTTTTTTAGTCTCCTTATTCTTCAGGAACATTCTATCAAAAATTTCATAAATTTCACCAATGGGTCGGCCCGGTTGTCAGGTCAAACCGATTCGTCGGGCGGCTATGTGGAGCGATTTTTGTGATTTTGGAGCCCAAATCCCATATGGATCATGCCCATATGCTCCAGATCGGTCTTGGGCAGTATTTTGGGTCCATTTTGGGCTTTGTCTTAAGTTACATGCAGCCCACCATGAATCCATGTAGATACTTGGTGGTGAAGCAAGCTAAAAACTTAAGATAGTCAGCTTGCATCATAAATAAGGAGGGGAATTAATGGGGAAGGCGATTCGAACTGGTCGTCTCTTTCAAAGCTTGAAGGAGAGAAAAAGCCGGAGTAGGCTCAAAGGCCGGGGAGGAGAATCGGTATAAAAGGAAGATTAGAGTTGAAGGGACGCTGGGCGCTGCAGGCTCGGATGCACATTTGCTAATTTTTTCGAATGCTTAGCTTGGATTTTTTTCTGCATTTTGTGGAAAAGGTAAGAAATAGACCCTGGCTCCACTATATTCTTTAAGGGATATTCTGACCAAATTTGAGTTTTTTCTCAACCATTTGAGCAGGTTTTTTCAGCTCGTACGTGATAGGTTCAAGCAGTTCTCTTCAGGCGATCCCCAGTTTTGGAAAACAACGGATTGTTTCGATTGGTTCTCACTCATCCGAGCTGAGAATCATGCCTTGTTTATTTTGTTAGTTTCCCTATTCTTTAAGGGATATTCTGACCAAATTTTAGGTTTTTCCTCAACTATTTGAATCGTTTTCCAGCTGCATCACGTTGAGGCGGGTTCAACGATTTGATGAGCGATCCGGTTTTAGAAAACAACGGATTGTTTGGATCGGTTCTCACTCATCCAAGCTGAGAATCAATCACCGTTTGTTTTTTAGATTCTTGACTCCTTGAGGAAGGTTCTGACCAATTTTGAGAATTGTTCCAACCGCCTCAAGCGTTTGGAAAGCCGGATCCAGTTAGTTCATGAAGTTCAGTTTTCTAGAACAGCAGTTAGGACACTTTGCCTTATTTGGATCGGTTCTCACTCATCTGAGCTGAGAATCAATCACCGTTTATTTTTTTTGGATTTCTAACTATGTGAAGAAGGTTTTGACAAGTTTGAGATCTTTCTCAACAATTTGGATAGGTTGGGAAACCGAGATAGCCAGGTTCGTGGGTTATGTTTGTAGGAGCCCAGTTTTAGGTACTTTCCTTTGTTTGTGTCGGTTCTTGGTCATTCGGAGTTGGAATTGCATTCTGTTTATTTTGTTGGATTCCTGACTCTATGAGGAAGTTCTGACAAGTTTTGAGATCTTTTATCAATTGGATGGACCGGTTGGGAAACCGAACCAGCCGGTTCATTGGGTTCTGTTTTTCGGAATAGCAGTTTGGGTACTTTGCTTTGTTTGTGTCGGATCTTGGTCATTTGGAGTCGGAATTTCACTCCATTTGTTTTTTTTTTTTTGGATTCCTAACTCTGTGAGGAAGGTTTTGAGGCCCACGAGATCTTTTTCTCAGCCAGTGGGCCGAGTTGGGAAAGCTGAACGGCCAGATTCATTGGGTTACGTTTGCCGAACAACAGATTGGAGTACTGCTTTGTTTGTGTTGGTTCTTGGTCATTAGATCAAATTTGCACTCCGTTTGTTTTTGGATTCCTGACTATGTAAGGAAGGTTCTGAAAAATTTTGAGAACTTCTCTCAGCCAAACATGCAGTTGGAAAGCTGGATCTGGGACCGTTGATTTTTAGAAATAGCGATTGAATTTGCATTGTTTGGGTTTGATCTCCCATTCGTCGGTGTCAGAATTGTACGCCGTTTGTTTTTTTGGTTTTCTTACTCTGTAAGGAATGTTCTGAAAAGAACACCCCAGAATTGTTCTCAATGGTCGGTTGGGGCCCCGGATCGACCAGGTTGTCGGGGTTTATAGGGTCATCGATTTCGGTTAATTGAAGCTCGTGACCTTTGTGAGTCCAACCCATTGGCTCCAGATCAGTGTAGGAGCTACATTTGGGTCTAAAATGGGGTTTAGTTCAGGTTAATGTGGTTGTTTGGATTCGTAGAATTGGGGTCTTGGGTCAAAGGGTGGTTAGTTAAGCAATAGTAGTATAGTGTTTGTCGAGACCGATTCGCTGAGATGAATCGCGTGTTTGTATAGTTGGACAAGTGTTGTAGCATCAATGGTGGCTAGATGCAATGTATGGTTTATCTGGCTTGCTTTGCTTTTGATATTTATTTTGACGATATGCGGCGATGAATAACCTTCTCTGACGCAGCTGGGACCACGGGGAATGTGCTTTAATGTTGGGTAATGAATTTCACATGGATCCTTTAGATTAGAGTATCTTTCAGGCAAGCATCATTTAGATTAGAGTAATCAATACACACGCACCACTTGCCATTCTTTTTGGGGACAACAATGACGTTGGCTAACCATTCAGGATACTGAATTTCTTTGATGAAACCAACTGAAAGGAGTTTGTCAACTTCCTGTTTTATGACTTCACTGCACACTAGATGGAAATGTCTTAGTTTTTATTGTATCGGCTTACATTCCTTCTGAAGGTTCAGATGATGTTAAGCCATAGTAGGAGAAATGCTAGGCATGTCGACATAGTACCATGCAAAGATATAAGAGAATTCTTGTACAAGTGATAAGAAGGAGTTAATTTCTTTTTGAGAAAGAGAATTTACCAGGCTAACCTGCTCAGGCCTGTCTGGGCGGAATAGGGGATGTAGTTGTAGGAAGCCGCAATTTTGGAATTTATAACCCGCAAAGCGGACACATTGTCTGCTATTTGGTGAACACATCTTTATGTTGTTTGACCTCATAATAGGTTTTGGTTGCTTTCTAGTCTCCTCTTATGTCAACCTAGCCCAGTGGAGTCTAGAAACTCAGCATTTGGTTGTAAGAGGATGGTAATACTTTCATTGCATGAATCTAGGTGCGTCCCAAAATGGCGTTGAAAGATGAGGATTCATCAATCCTTTGTGGTGGGACCAAATCAGCGACCGAGTCTACCAAATTGGTAAAGAAATATCCCCAGATAAGGTTGGTGCATTGATCGGGTTGAGCCCCGACTCGCACCCTTCTGGATTGCAAAGATTATCTGGTTTGTAGCCTAGGAGGAGTAAGGCGGGCAAGTAGAGGAGGTCGGCAGCACTGCCAGGGTCAACCAATATACGCTTCATCAGGTGTTTTCCAACCTCTAAGGTTAGAACAAGTGCGTCGTCATGGGGTGTAGAAGTTGCCTTAGGGGGGATTCAGTGAACGTTATGACTCAGTCGATGGGTCGATGTTGCTCGGGGTAAAACTATAGTTAAATCTAGCCATAAGGATACCCATGGGCGATGGTTATTATGGATTTTGGGGCACACATCAGACCATCAAGTATTATCTATCAGCTGAAGTCTCAGGCTGTGGGTGTGAGGTTGGAATTGTTTTAGGCAGCCTCTTGATGTATTCTCGAGGATGTCCCTTTTGAGTGACATTCAGCGACCTCGAAGCCCGATGCGGAGTCATGGGTTCGATGTCCGACGTCTCTGTGATACTAGCAATATCGGGACTTGTCTCTACCCTTTGAATCATCCTTCGAGGCCTATGCCATTCGAACCCTTGAAGAGACTGAATGATCGGGAGGAGCTGAGAAGGTGGTAACATGAATCGTGTATGCTTTGTGCTGCTATCTTGCCTTGGATTCTCAACAACTCGTTCTCTCGATCCCTTAGCCTCATTATGATGATTGGTATGCCTCGAATCTCTAGAGTCACATTTACCTTTGTCACAGTTGTCGACCCTTTTTCCTTTGCTTCCGCCACTTGAGTGTGCAGAATGCGATGTTGTGGCAAGCTACATTTGTTTGGTCATGGCAACTATCTAGTCCTCGAGCATGGCATACTGGTTTCCTCTTTGGAACAACTCGTCAATAGTTGCAGGGGGATGTAGTGATAGTGAATAAAAGCGGGTATTAGGGCCAGTGTCTTACTTCCATTACTTACACAAGATGAAGTCGGGGGCTCCCCTCCAGCATCGGCTGGAGGATCGTGGCTCCAAAACGGTTCATAAAGTCCCTGATGGACTCGGATCTTCCCATCCAGGGACATGAAAAAGTAGGTGATGCTCCTATTTTCTCTGATTGTTTATATATATTGAGTTACAAGTTTTCAGATAGAGCAGTGAAAGGAGGTTACACCATGTTTGGTGATAAGTGGTGAAACCCGCGACCGAAATTTCAGACACCGCTGGGTTGGATGGGAGAAGACTTTACGCCGGGAGCGTCGATTACCAATCTGCAGTGTCATGATCTATTGAAAGTGCATTAGGTGATCAAAGGGATCCTCCAGACCATCGTACATTTGAAATTTTGGCAAAACGAAGTGCGTCTAGGCGTCTTGGTGTAAGATAGCGGGGACGAATGGGGATGATGACATGTCATCCAATGCGTCTGATACATGATCACAGGCTTCTCGGGTGGGGGAAGGAGTTGTCGATTGTGGATTATTAATAAGAGGTTAGTCACGACAAGGGGAGGAGAAAAGTTGTTTGTGGATTTAGGCGCACGGGGCTACGAGGCTGGCGGGTTGCTAGGGTGAGGAGTGGTGGCCGTATTACGAAAGGTTGCATTTTCTTCGCACAAGGCGACGTTGGTCGCTAAGAAAGAGGCCACCTGTTGCTAGTGGGATTCTTATTGTTCTTTCAGCATTCGTTCCAGTGACAGCAAATGTTGTTCTAGCGTAGGCTTAGAACCAGAATGGGGGATTTCTCCCATTAAACTATTTGGATTTACAGTAGTTTAGAGAAGTATGGGATTTTTTGGTTCCCATAGACGATGCCAATGGAAAGGATACAGATACCTTCCAAAATAATTTGTATTTCTTCTCCAATGAATACTGCTCAATTCCTCAAAAAAAAAAAAAAAAAAAAAAAAAAAAAGAAAAGAAAAAAGATCCCCTTTTCGTTACAAGCCTATACATTATATACTAATTTTGGGAAATACATCATGGGTTACCACAAGTAATCTGCAATTCATGGTGTAATGCTCATTGTTGTGGGATAAGGAGTTGTGGGCTTTTGCGTTAAGGGACTCCACGACGGTCCACTTGTTCCACTCGTTTGTAATCGATTCTCAGGTGCCTGAGGCGACTTATTCAACGAACTCCCAATGCCAAGTGCTTTGATGCTCAAGGTGATCGTAATGGTAGTATGCCCAACCTTGACAAGTCACTTGCCCGATGAGCATCTTTTGAGCTCAGGCCGCTCATATGACATACACATGAGGTACGACTTATCCTATTCCACCAACTCTCATGTATCACATCATGTTCTTAATCAAATTCATGTTTATGTGCCTCTCAATAATATTTCCAATTTTTGTGAACCTTGTAAACTTGGTAAAATGCATCAAATGACCTATGTCTTTGCTCCACTGAAAACAACACAGCCCTTTCAATTGGTGCACTCTGATGTTTGGGGGCCCTCTCCTTATCCATCACCAGAAGGTTATAAGTATTGTGTCCTTGTGGATGATTATACCATATGCATTTGGCTCTTCTTTTATGTCTCAAATCCGAGGTACCTTCCATTGTTACCTCCTTCCTCAAATACATAGAGAGACAATACAATTCTCCAATTGAGTGTCTACAAACTAAGGTGGGGAATACCGTAGAGATTGGTCTTACACTCCTAGCCAATGCCTCTATTGACTTAAAATTGGTGGGAGTCATTCCATTCTGCTGCATATCTCCTTAACCACTTACCATCTCCTATACTGAACCATAAATCTCCGTTCGAACTTGTACCGCAGTTCAAACGGTATAACTTGACGAGTGCTCGGATGTGCCTGTTATCCATGCTTGAAGCCTTATCAACGTCACAAACTCTCCTTTAAAACCACCAAGTGGTATCGATGTCTTCACTCCTTGTGATGCTTCTACATTACCAAAAATGTGGCCTTTGACGAGCAATACTCCTTTCCCTATTCCTCCATGTTTACTTATGCTTCATTACAGCCTCTCACTTCCTCTATCTCTCGTTCATCCCCTCATTTGGCTATTTCATCTCCTCCTCTCCTTTCCCTCTCCATCTTTTCTCCAGCCTGTGGTCCAACTCCTCTCATCCAAGTTCCTTTTCTCTCTACTTCTATATCTGATTCTTGTTCCTCATCTTGTACAATTAGTCTCCCATCTCCCATTTCTCTTGTTCCTCCTTCATTTGCTCCAAATCTTCATCCTATGCAGACTCGCTCCAAGTTTGGCATTTTCAAACCAAAAAATACCTTACTCACTCTTCTTCATGTCTTTGAACCATCCTACTCTCTGAAACAACATTTGATCCTCGGTGGCATCTTGCCATGTCGACGAGTTTCATGCTGCCATGCGAAACCACCTGCGGACGTGGATTCCCCCTTCTCTTGAACGGTGTTATCGGTAAGTGGGTTTCGGATTAAATATAAAGTTGATGGTTCCTTATTCAAGCTAGGCTAGGCTTGTTGCCAAGGGGTTTCAACAAAAGCTTGGCATGGATTTCTATGAAACATTTAGTTCGGTGGTCAAGCCTTCTATCATTTGGATTATTTTCACTCTTGTCGTGACAAGGGGTTGGCTGATTCAACAAGTGGACATTAATAATGCCTTCGTAAATGGTGATTTTCAAGAGGTTGTTTATATCCACACATCAGCACGGGGATTTGTTAATACTTCTTCTCCTACTCACTTAGCCAACTCAAGCTCTTTATGACCTTCGCGAGCCTCAGTGCCCAGTATAATGGCTGCGTCTTTATTCTTAGACTTGGGCTTTAAAGATTCGATTAGACGAATCGTCTCTGTTCTACTTAAACCATCATGGCCGATTTTTGCTTTTATTTGGTATATGTGGATGATGACATCCTCATTGCTGAGTAACTCTCAACCACGATATTCGGTGTGTTATCGATGATTTACATCAACATTTCGCTCTAAAAACCCTTGGACCTGTTCATTACTTCTTAGGCTTTGAGGTGGTTCGTACTGAATCCTCCATTTAACTTTTTAGTCGAAATAATAACTTGATCTCCTTCTTAGTACATATGGAGTTTTCCAATCCTTGTGCTATTCAATGATACTCAATAAAAATTATCTTCACATGACAACCCTTTATTTGATCACCCTTCCCTTTATCCAGGCACCTTGGGTGCTCTCCAATGTCTTACCTACACCAAGCTTAACATTTCTTTCACACTTAGACAACATAGCCAATTTCTTAAGATATAATCGAGGCACTCCCTCTTTTGTCCTCACTTTCCACCAACATGTTCTCAAGTTAGAAGGTTCGACGATGTGGGCTAGTAACTTGGATGATAGAAGTCCATTGAGTGGGGTTTGCATTTTCCTTAGCCCCCGATTTAATTGCTGGAGTTCTCGTATGAGAGGGTTGTTACCATTCGGTACGGAATAAGAATATCGTACTCTTTTCTTCTGCAGGCTTTGGGAGTTGATTTGGATACATAATGCGCTTCATGAGAAGTTGGTCTAACTCTTCAAACTTATCCCCGTTCTCTGGTGTGACAAGTGACAACCAAGGGGCTCGGGCTCACAGCCATGAACCTAGTTTGTCATCTTTAGAGGCGACATATGGATTTGGATGTCCATTTCATTCGTGACCTCATTGCCTTTGGGAGGCGGGCGTGCGTGTATTCCCACAAGTCTCAGCAGGATGATGCGCTTACCAATCTTTGAGCTTTAGTCATTATGTAGTTACTGCGTAACGAGCCCAACGTTGGCTCCCACTCGAGTCCGACAGGGCGTATTGAAGCTACAACAACCTCACACCAAAAGCTTCTCAATACTACTCCGTCGAAGATTCTAGAAGACACATGACTTGCATAATAGTTTTTCTTTCTGTTGTAACAACTTGAACTTTCTAGAAACTCTTCGATTAGTATAAATCAAGCTATCACATTAATATGAGTGTGGAAAGTTTATCTAACATGCTTTGTTTGGGGCCTTCAAGCGACAAATGCGGGGTTAGGGATGGAAAAGCCCCATCAACCCTATCTTTACATTAATTTAAATTATTTTTCATTCTCGTCTGGTTTAAATTATTAAATGAAGTGGGGCAAGTATGTGATAATGTGAAATTACCATCTGGAATCCTTAAGCATATTTTATTTGTTTTCTTTTTTTTTTTTGAAAGGAAAAATATTATTATTGATTCAAACTTACAATAGATCGATAGATCTAAGATACAAATTGCTAAAAACCATATAGGATGAAACAATATCCAATTTAATAGCATAATAAATTTACATAAAACCTACAAATTTGATAATATAAAGACTAGAATATCTACGACTTTAGTTCTTCAACAACCATAATTTGATATCGAATCTGTTTTACCTGTCTAAATCACATTCACAAAAATAAAGCGTCGTAACAAAGTGACAAAAAACATCACATCGTAATAAGTTGACAAATCAATATCACAATAAGACGTTGACAAATCAAACGCCACAATAAGAGGACGACAACATGAAGAAAAAAAACCCTATCATAACAAGCGGATGGCAAACCAAACATGACAATAAGACGGCGACAACACCAAAAAAAAGATAAGACCTAAATCTTTATTGAAAAACCACTTTATTGAGCAAGAAAATAAAAAAATATATATTATATATTATATTATAAAATTTTATAAAATGAAATAAAGAAACAACCACTTTACTTATTTTTATTTTTATTATATTAAGTATGCTTATATTATTATAAATAAATAAGATATTATATTTTTTTATAAGTTTCATTATTTCTTTTACACATCTATTCATTTTCATGTTACCTTGTAGTAATTCTATTCTTTATAATTTTATTTTATTAAAAAGTAAGAATTGTAATGCCTATATTAAAATAAAATGAAGTAATTTTAAAATTATTTTTATATAATCAGGGTGGGGTGGGACTAAATTATACCCAAACACACCGACCCTCCAAATATCGATTACATTAATTAATCTCATACTCGTTGCATTAGGGGCATGACGGGGCTAGAACCCGAAAAAACCAACCCGATTACCATCCTTAGTCACGAGACTCAAAAGATAGGACATAATTCTAAAACCAACATTTGGCATGAAAGACTAATGTCTCGTAGCGAGCACACCAATTGCTTATCGGTCATGGTGTCACATATCTTTTATGATTCAAGGTGACATTTAGCACTCATCTTGAGGCCTAATCATTTTTTTGACAACTATTCACTTTGCATTTTGTTTCTTACAAATTTGTCTTGGGAACATGAAACCTAGATCCCTCCCCTCTCTGTACCAGCATGAACTCTTAACCACTTAGGTTAGATCTTATTAGAGATGCCTAATCATCTAAATATATAATAGATATATATGTTTTATCCGGCCTGCACAAGGCAACGCATATCTTTCCAAACTTTGTATAAGTGATTATAGAGTAGAAGCAGGCGTAGACTAGATGATTCTTTTGGTGAAGACCCTTGAATTCATCTATACATAAGTGCTAAATGAAATTTCATTTAGTAAGTCAACCATGGGAGTCCCTTTCTTCCATCCATGCATATGAGACTTCTAAGTTCTAACTGTGAGAAGAATAAAAGGGAGGGAAGAATGCAAGCCATATATTTATTAAATACCCATCCATAATGTCTATTACAAAAGTAATGAATAATGGAAAGACGGAAACCCTAGAAACATAAA
Organism: Tetrastigma voinierianum; assembly: GCA_016808115.1. NCBI lineage: Eukaryota > Viridiplantae > Streptophyta > Magnoliopsida > Vitales > Vitaceae > Tetrastigma > Tetrastigma voinierianum. The sequence goes on from JAEQBH010008187.1 coordinate 26,232, forward strand.
AATAAGAGAATATAACACAAAAGAATATTCTACCCTTAAAAGATAAAAAGAAAAAATAACCCATTTTTTATTTAATATCCCCCTCAAAATCATGATGCGGCTGTTAAGAGTATTGAGAGTTTGTAAACTAGAAAACGAAAACAAAAAACAGAATGCGACTTGGTAAAGAAATTTGCAAGCTGCAACGAAGAAGAAACTAAAGGCAAAGTGATGGTGATGGTGCCCTGTTTGAGATGATGACGTGTAAGGTGACAATCAATCTCAATGTGCTAGGTTCGTTCATGAAAAATTGAGTTGTGAGCAATCTGAAAGCACTCTTGTTATCATAATACATAGGAGTGGGATGAGAAAGAAATGCGCCCGTATCACTTAGTAAGCAACATAACCCAGACAATCTCTTTGGTAGTAGATTTCGCCTTACGATACTCCACTTCGATTGAAGATATAGAGAAACAATGGATTGTTTTAGAGCTCTTCAAGAAAAGAAATCACCAAAGTTACAAAAATCATTAACAAACTTACGATTAGTGTGGTCACTCCTATAATCAGCATCAAAGTATGCACGTAGCTCCAAAGAAGAGGTAGATGAAATTAGAAGACTCTTAAAGACTGTACCTCAAAGATTCTGCAAAATACGAAGAATAGGTGCCCAATGAATTGAAGTAGGAGAAGCAACAAACTGACTAACAACATGAACAACATAAGCAATATCGAGGCAGTGATGAAGTAAGATAGACGACTCTTACCAATGAAATGCGGTCTGTGTAGGATCTAGCCAAGGCACTCCATCTAAAGAAGAGTAGTTTGCATTAACCTCTATGGGAGTATCAACATTCTTATTATCAGTAAGTCCAGCTTGCTCAAGAATATCTACAACATATTTGGACTAATAAAGAAGATAACCTCTAAGAGAATATGGTACTTCAATACCTTAGAAATATCATAGAGAACTCAAATCCTTCATTTCAAACTGTTTATCTAATTCTGCCTTCAAAACTGAAATACCATCTACATCATAATCAATATTAATAGTCATGTTGTCAACATATAAAGAAAGAATAATATGACCTGCATCAGTACACTTAATAAAGAGAGCAAAATCATAACTATTAGCAATAAATCCAAGAGAGGAGATCACAAAAGTGAATTTCTCAAACCAAGCACAAGATGCTTGTTTGGGACCATATAATGAATTCTTGACATTGCAAACATACCTAGAATCATGAGAAACGCCAAGAGGGGGCTCCATATAAACTTCTTCTTGAAGGGGGCTCCATATAAACTTCTTCTTGAAGATCCCCATTTAAGAAGACATTTTTAACATCAAGCTGAGAGATACACCATTGTCGAATTAAAGATACTATAAGAAGAGTACAAACAATAGTCATTTTTGCAACAAGAGCAAAAGTATCCTCATAATCCATATCGTATTGTGAATATCTTTTTACAACCAACCTAGCTTTGAATCGCTCAATAGATCCATCAGGAATAAGTCTTGATCTTATACACCCAACGACAACCAACAACACTCTTAACAAGAGGTAAAGGAACCAAGTCTCAAGTATCTGTCTTATGCAAAGCCTTGAGTTAATCATCCATAGCTTGCCCGTATAATGTTTCGAAAGGAGAAATACCTAAAATATAAGAGGAATGAATTGAATTAATCAAAGTTACAGTAGTAAGGACAACTTCACCCTCGAACTCTCTAGGAATAGAAGCAGATAATAATAGAGATTGAGCAGTTTCAACAATGTGCCTATGTTTTCTTTCAACAACACCATTTTGTTCAAGAGTATTTGTACACGAAGTTTGTTCAATTCTTACATAAGAGGCAAGCAACTCAAGAAAATTTTTTTAAAGTATATTCCCCACCCAGACACACCTAAAACATTTGATAACAACAAAATGTTGGGGTTTCACAAGAGTATGAAAGGTTTTGTATACCTAAAAAAATTCATAACGATGTTTCATCAAATAATCCCAACAATAGCGAGTATGATCATCAATAAAAGAAACATAATATTAAGACCCTCCTTTTGTGGGAACAGGAGAAGACCCCCATACATTAGAATGAATCAGATCAAAGGGAGAAAAAGAAACAAAAGCACTTCGATTAAAAGGTAAAGTTGGAAATTTTGCTAGTTTACATCCACTATAATAAGAAATATCATGAGTTTGTAACTTTCCTAAAGCTCTTGTGGATGCCAAGGATTTCAATTGAGAAGACGAAACATGACCAAGACAAGAATGCCATAAATAAAAAGTAAAAGAAGGACTCAAACGAAAAGATAACAAATCAACACTAGCGACAGCGATACTTGATGCTTGATAGTTTGGCTCTTTTAAATCATCCACCAACATATAGTACTTACTTTCTTATGGCCTGTCCCAATTAGCTTCTAAGATTAAAGATCTTGCACATAACAAGAAGAAGAAGAGAATGTCACGAAATTACCATAATCACATAAATAACCAACAGAAACAAGATTCAATGCGAGTTTCAGAATATGATAAACATGAGAGAGAGATACATTAGGAGTAACAACATAACCAACACCTGCTAAAGGCATATGAGTGCCATCAGCAGTCATAACAAGAATAGAAGATGAACGAGACATAGAAGCAAAACAAGAAGAATTTGGAGACATATGATGAGAAGCACTAGAATCCAAAATCCACATAGAAAATGACATACTTGAAGAATTGTGAGTCAACTAACCTACAAAAGAAGAGGCAAACATAGCTTGTGGCTATAGAGAGAGAAACTTCTTAAATTGCTCAACGAGGCAAACATAGCTTGTGGCTATAGAGAGAGAAACTTCTTAAATTGCTCAACCAGGATACTAGGATTGGTTAAAGGACTTAATGTGGCTACTATTACAATATTACACTATGTTGGTTTGTAGTCTTGAGGTGGTCTATTAGCATAAGATTGTGTTTGGTTGCTAGGCTTCTAAGTCTGAAATTGTTGTTTCAACCAATTCCGGTTTCATAGCTTTAGAACATTGAGGCTTTCAATGACCTTTTTGCTAACAAAAATTGCACATGGTCAAAGGCAACCTATGTGTAGGTCTTGTTTTGACTATTATAAAGTGGTTTAAAAGGAACAACCAATACAGAAGAATTCAGAGCAGAAAGAATTCCCTTTTTAGAATGAGATTTAAGACGTATCTTTTCAACCAATAATTCACTCAACATTGAGTCAATAAATGGAAGTGGAGAAACGATGCAAAATTGAACCTCTAATTCCTTCAAAATCACTATGAAGAGCCATCAAGAATTGCAATAATCATTGTTCCTCTCTATGGCCACATAGGCACCACATGCCTTTAATTCATCTAATTATGTAAGAGCCAAATGATCATAAAGATATGTCATAGTAGAATAAAACTCTTGAACACTCATATTCCTTTATTGAAGAGCATGTATGTCAATCTCCAATTGATACCGTTTTGAAAATTTTGATTGAGTGTATAGCCTTTGCAGATGAACCCAAAAATCCTTTGTTGTCGTACTTTTACATAGTTATTATTGCCCTGATGAATCTTTGGATAGAATTCTTAATCAAGTAATCATTTTTGCATTGTTTCTTCCCAAGTATCTATATCAACAACATAATCTTTATTGTACTTTTAGGTTTCACACAAGTTCCAGTAACATATCCCCACAATTTTTTACCCTTAAGAAAATTTCTCATCACATAACTCTAATATGAATCATTCTTTCCATCCAACCTCACACTCACATATCAAAGCTAATTGTCTCTTTCAGTAGCCATAATCAAGAAACAAAATAAACTAGGGCAAAATACCAGATTGCAAAGAGATGAACAATTGCAGAAGAGAACAAATCCAAAAGCCGAAAAATGCAAAAACAAATCCAAAGTCGAAATTGTTGAAACCCTAACCCATGAAATCTGCTTTGATATACCATGTGAGAAGAACAAAATGAGGGGAAGAATGCAAGTTATATCTCTATTCAATACCCATCCACAATGTCTATTACAAAAGCAATGAATAATGGGAAAGAAAACCACAAAACATAAAGAGAGAGATAATATAACACAAAAGACTATTCTACGCTTAAAAAATATAAGACAAAAATAGCCTTTTGTTAACACTATCAATGTTGATTTTCTTTCTTCCATCCATGCATATGAGACTTCTAAGATCTAACAATGTTGACTTTCAACTTGGTTGTGACTAATTCAGGCCTTAAAATAGAAAGAAGAAAAAAAAATTTACGCTTGTTTGTTTATAGTTTTTGAAAACATAGAGAACATGTTTGGTTCCCAGATTTTTTCTTCTTTTACTCTAAAAAACAAGAACACCCTAAATTTAAAGAGCAAAAGCAGTTTTCAGAAAATAACAAAATTCTATGGTTTTGAAAATTTGTTCTCAATAACAATTTTAAAATCAGGAACCAACCAGGCCCTTTGGGTCCTTGCAGAAATTTCCATTCACGAAAGTCTAAAAATTGAAGGTCGGTTTGACATGTTTTCTGAGAGAAAGAGATGCTTACTTAACAAACACCTTTTAACTAAGACTTCTTGGTTAATTACAAGAAAATGAACGGGTTGTTTCCAACAGTCACAATCTGTCTTTTGACGAGAAGCAAAGAACCGTGGATACAGAAAATACCAAATTTAATTATTACATAACAGTCCTTAGATTAGTCTATTTACATATGCCCATTTATATATAGTGAGTAGATAAGGCCATGCCCAGTACTATTTATACATAGACTCTACAATTAATGGATAGCATTTTCCTATTTTAAAGGTTGAATCATTCTTCAACTACAAAATTTAGTTATCATCTGATCTTCCTAGGGTTCAAAAAATCAGTCGAGTTCGGTACGACTTGGCTGAGTCGTAACCGCCTCGTGCCTGATACGATACCATTGAGTGAATCGGCCAAAATTGGTAAAATCGGGACGACTTGGCCAAGTTCTCAAGATGACTCGGTCGACTCAGTAAAAAATGGCTGCTTTCCAGAGAATGAGAGAATCTCAATACGAGATTTCAAAGAACAACCAAAAATTAAAAATTAAAAATCCAGAGATTCATCTGAATTCCAAAAAGCCAAAATACTTCAAAACACAATCACAATCTGTGAACTAGAGATGGGATATTGGGATTTCAAATCACAACCACAACAACAAAATTTAGAGAATCTTCTGAAAAAGGCAAAACAGCCCGTGAATCAAAGATTCGGGAATTTCAGGAAGCAATGAAGAAGATGAGGAAACTTAACTTACTTACCTGATGTCTATAAAATGGAATGACTGTGCTAGCGTAGATCAAACCACCGCCTCGAAAATCGAACCATCGTCTCGAACGATTGGAGTGAAAAAGACGACCGATTCCACCTACGCTGGTGTGGTGTCGAAGATTTTAGTGCATCGAACGGAAGTCTTCATTGGTGTGGAGAAGCCGAGAAGACGATCGAGTCTCCACTGGAGTGGAGAAGCCAAGAAGACGATCGAGTCCCGACCACCACATCAGGTAAGTCTCTATATGAAAGTATTCATACTATATAATGATTCTTTTCAAAACAAATGGATAGTTATCAAAAGGTAAGTCTATTCTACATAGATATTTGCATATTTACAATCATATTTTATTTATATTTTTTTATTAACTATTTAGATATTAAAAAAAAAAAGAGCAAATAATGGTAAATAACTAAGCATAGTGGTTCTTTTCAAAAAAAAAAAAAAAAAAAACCTAAACTTAATGTCTTATTTAGATATTAATAACTAAGTATAATAGTAAATAAAATTCATTGGATAAATTTTTTTTTATCTAAAACTTTTTAAAATGTGGATGTTGAGTCTGCGACCATAGGTTATTTTTAGAGCTGAATCTTTAAAAAAGAAAAGATAAAAATAATTAAAAAAATATTCTACACAACGCTATCTTAAAATAATTAAAAATGTGGATGTTTGCATTTATCTTAACATAATTTGTATATAAAGCTCAATTATTTTGTAGTTGTTTTTACTTGGTTTACTTCATGTTTGTTGTTAAAATTTGATGTATAATATATAATATTAAGATAATATAGATATTTAATTTTTTGATATAGATATTAATATCTTAGTAAAACCTTATCTAGATATTATATGATATTTAATTTCTAGATATGATCTAGATATTAATATACATTATCTTAGTAAAATATTATCTAGATATTATAGATATTTTAGATATTAAAATTGTATACAAATTGAACGATATTAATATTATAATATTAATATGATAACGTATATTATTATTGATTGATTAATTTATCTCGTGTATTAATATTAAATGAATGGTAATATATATTATAAATGATTGATAAATAATTATAATAATTTATTGATCATTTTTCTCCTATATTTCAATCCTTTTTATTGAGTAAGTAAAGAATACTCGATCTTCTTAACTATAATAGATATTTATTAAAATTCATCTTAAATTAACTAAAATAACAATTTTAATTCACTTGGGGTGAACATAACAATTGTGTGATGGCCCACTGTTTACTTTGAGACATGGATTGGGTGAGCGTTTAGAAATGGCTCCAAATATGATATTCGATTTGGGAGTATGCAGAACTATTTGGTGGGAATAGAATAAACCCCAAATGTAAATACTGTGAAAAAATTATACATGAAGGTATAACAAGATTAAAGTAACACATTGCACATATCTCCGAAAAAGAGGAAGGATGTCCAAGTGTACCTACGAAAGTAGTACAAATAATTAAATTGTATATGTCTAATGCTTTGAACGAAAAAAATCAAATGAAAAAAAATAATGAACGACTTATAAGTTCTTTAAATAAAGATAATTTTTATGAAATTGATGAGATTGATTCTGATGAAATTGAGGAAGTTGGGATGACTGATTTCAAAAGAAGGAAAATGAAACATGCAATGAGAGAAAGTCGTTGTTTTTTTAAGAAGGTAGACAAGAGCATGGGATGGGTGGTACATCCTCACAACCTTGTGTTGCTGGGATCAAGGTTGGCCCAATATGTAGCTTCATCATAAGAGAAGGAGCTAACATACTCCCATTGGGAATTGATCCCTACACGTTTCCTGCAAAACAAAAATCAATATAAAGTTTGTTTTTCGTTGAAGGTGCAAAGAAAGTGGGTAAAGCCATTTCTAAATTTTTTCTCTTTAATGGAATACCTTTCAAAGCAGCTGATAAGGAGCCTTACTATCAATTTATGATTGATACCATAAGCGACGGTCGGATATCCAAGGGTCTTATGGGATATCAAATTGACAATGCATATTTGGAGGAAGAGGTGCAAGAACTTGAGGTATATATAAACACATTGAAGGCCAAATGACCTATATATGGATGCACAATCATGTGTAACTGATTGGGTTAGAACCGAGAAAAGACTATCATGTTGGTAGTTTATTGTGATAGAAGCATGATATACCTTTCTTCAGTTGACAAAACCAACAAACCAAAGACAACAAATTACCTCTTTTCCCTTATGGATATGATTATAGAGGAGGTTAGGGAGGAAAACGTTGTAAAAGTGGTCACCAATAATGATGGGTTTTAAATGTTAATATCATTGTGGTGATATGAAGCAAAAACATTTGTTTTGGTCTCCTTATGCAACCCATTGTATTGATTTAATACTTGAAGATATTAGAAGCATGAAGCGGATTAAGGAGACTTTAGATCAAACAAAAATGATCACAAGCTTTATTTATAATAGCTTGAAAGTAGTTAATTTGATGAAAGTGTTCACCAAGGACAAAGATCTCTTGCGCCTCGGAATAACCCGATTTTCCACTGAATTCATTTCACTTGAGTGTCTTATACATTATGAGGGTGATTTGAAAATGATGTGCACAACAAATGAGTGGCGTGAATTCAACAAAGATCGGAGCAAATGGAGTTTAGTAGATAAGGTATCCAACCTTATCTTAACCGATCGATTTTGGAAGAAGGCAAAGGAAGTCCAAACAATCAAAGAACCTTTGGTGAAAGTTTTGAAATTGGTTGATCAAGATAAGAAGCTCACACTATCAATCATTTATGAAGCAATGGATAGAGCTTAATTGGCTATAAAGGCATCGATGAAAAATTGGGAAAAGTATTTGAAAGTCATTGATAAAAGGTGGTCAAATCAATTGCATAGACATTTGCACGCTGCATGTAATAAAAAAAATTCCCTATATAGTTATTATTATTTATTCAAATGCAAAGAATTATAAACTAATAATTTTTTTACTTATGACAACATATTTTTTTAATCCAATGTTTCGATATTCAAAGCAATTCTCCCATCATTTGGAAATTAATATTAGACTAAAAGAGGTTATCAAGAAATTGGAACCAAATTTGAATAGATAAGCAAAAGCTTTGAACGAGGTATGACTATAACTTATGATATTTATATAATATATTCTATATTTGTAATGTGCATTAATAAAGTAAAGAACATTACAATGCAGATGAAATTATTTGTTGAAGGCCAAGAAGAATTTGCTAGGGCACTAACCAGAAAAACAATAAATTAATATCTTCCGGTACTCATTATATTTATTTATTTTATAAATAAAAATTGTCATCATTTTCTATTAAATATATATTGGTGCCTAATATGTTTTTTTTTTTTTTATAATAGCTTAACAGTGGTACAATTATGGTGATGAAGGTTCACATTTTCAAAAGATTGTTGTCAAAGTTTTAAACCAAACATGTTCTTCATTGGGTTGTAAAAGAAATTGGAGCGTATGGTCACATATTCACACTAAGTTATGCAATCGTTTGGCTATGAAAGAGTTGCATAAGTTAGTCTATGTCCACTACAATATGCGACTTAAGGTTAAGAATTTGATGCAACAATGAAACGGAGAAGATTTGTACAATCAAATTGACTTGAATCATATTTTTAATGATGATGATATATTAGCTGAGTGGATAGGGAGAGAAAAAGAAGACTTGACATTCTACTTTCTTTTTCCCATCTTTAAAAAACAAACATGTGGTCAAAGCATTTGTTTTTTAATAGATTCATCAAACATTTCTTCAATAGTAAAGGTGACCCCTGTAATGGCTTATTAAATAAATAAATACAAGCTCAAGAGCACAGCTTCCATGACTGCCATTTTTTATTTTGCCTTTCTAATCATATACTCACAAAACTCCCACTAGTACTTACTTCTCCTTATCTTGTAGCGTTTTCTGAAAATGCAACAACACATAATGTAATTGGCTAATGTTAATTATAAGGCTGCACTCACTATCTCTTATGTGGTTGTACATGAAAATCCTGGCTATTATAAGTACGAAAAAAGCTTACGGGCTTATGATAAAAGTGAGACTTGAGCATTGGCCCTAGAATCTTTGGGCTTTCATGAAAATAATGAAGAGGAGGTTAATTGCTGGAATTATAGCTATCAATTCTGTCATTAGTGTCTAGAAAGGATGAGTGAACTCAATAAGCAGGCAAGGAATTTTGGAAAAATGAAAACATATCGGTTCATGGGAGAAGTTTGGCAAGTGAACTTACTCATTTATAGTCGTGTTAAGATGCCTTCTTCAATTGAAAATTATGGAAAGGGAGGGAAAATATATTTACATGTTTTGATCTTGATTTCACTTTTTTAGCCTTTTCAAGTTAATAGAATCCGAGTGCCTTTCCAGTTTTGTATGCTAGAAATACTGAATTTCAGTAAAAGATACCAAATTCTGTGTTGGTTATGTTTGTTAATGTTCTCGTTTTTTTGTCTCTAAAATGTTTTTTCATCTACTTTGCAGGTTACTTTAAGATTATTCGCAATAAGCAGACTAGTTCATCATAAGGTTATGGATTTGTGGAATTTTCGTCACATGCTGCAGTTTAGAAAGTTCTGCGAAGCTATGCTGGTGTGTTGATGCCTAACACGAATCCCAGCCTTCCATTTGAGCAGTGACATTTAGTATAATATTGCGATCTTTCCACATATTGAAATTTAACGGATCGCTCAGCTTATTAATTACATGAAACTTTTTCTGGTAAATATCCATTTGTTAAGGCTGCAAAAGTTGTATTTGATGCCAATAATGGTCGTTCAAAAGGTTATGGCTTTGTGCGGTTTGGAGATGAGAATGAGAGATCTGTTAAAGATCGGTAGCAATAGAACATAACGAAACTGGAGATGAACATAAAACGTTTAATGGAAAACAGTTTACAGAACCTTAAGCAATATGTGGAAATGTTTGCAGGAAAACTTAAAGTAATCAGAACCTGTTTGCAGATCAAGTCTTGTGTTGAACACAATCTCCTTAAGACAAGTATTGCCCTCGCAGTGGTGCTTCGAGAATAATGGCAATTTGTCTCCCAAGATGAAATGATCTCCCGACATAAATGATCTCCCAACAGTAAGAAAGCACTTTCTTTGTTGGCTGTCAAACCCGAACTGTTTGCAGAGCTCAGTCTCTCTCTCAATCGTATGAAATGAAATGAATGAATGAATATGTATGTATGTTCAAATGAGAGAAAGTGTGGCCTTTACATAGACACCTTTCGTAGTTGTTCGGTCTGATCATGAAGTTTGGGAAGGGTCGTGTACCATTTCGGTTCATGGCGAGCAGACACGGTCTGACCCTACGGAGAAGACGCATCAGTCCAACGGTAACCTACACAAAAATGACAACGTTTTGATGTCAAAAGGTGAGTTTAAGCTAGCTCAGAACCCGAACCCGGCCCGGCTCGGCGGCGGAGCGCGAGTGTGGTGAACCAAGCATGAGCTAGGTCCTCCCCCTTCCACAAAACTGGGGTGCCCCTTGGGACCCAAACCCAACTACAAGGTGGGTGTATTTATACCCTTTAAAAATCTTGTTCCCATCCGATGTGGGACATAAGCTTTTCCACAAGCTTAAACCTTTAGTTACCATTTTCAAGGGGTGATGTTTGGAGGCAATTTCTAATTCACTTCTTAATGGTTTTGAGCAACTCAATATATAATCTTCATCTCCTCATGGAGAGCACATTCCCATGTGGACCCATCGAAAAAACTTTGTGGGACCCATTTAAATTTTAGCTCAAAGATAGCTAATTTATTGTGCTCAAACCCATTTTTTCCAACAATCCCCCACATGAATGAAATTGACTGAAATTAATGCAAATGACATGCTGACACTAAGAGGATTCGGTTGGAAGTACACGTATGGGTAGCTTATGGCCTTGAACCTTCCCTTGTGAAATGCTATCGGGGTTACTGATTGATCAGTGAACATGATGTCTTGAACTGTTCAATCATTTGTGTAAACCAAGACAATAACATTCACGCAGAATCTTTCCTGACACAGTTGGTTCTCACGATTGTGTTCATTTTGGCCCTGAACAATTCCTGGTTTCATGAGTGCTCCTAGAGAATGTAGCCTTTATCATTCTCATAGAACCGGCCCAGTTCTCACTCACATAGGTGACTTCTTATGGAAGGTATTATGCTATACCCTACTTGTCTTTAACAAGATATAAGAATCATTAAAAGCGTGGCTTACCCTGTTCAACACTGCAGGCATCACTATTTTGATTATAGGAATGAGTAGGAGATTTGTTCTCCGTAGTGATCTTCAATGAGTCACACAAAACTCAGTTGTCCCTTTGAACCTAGATCTTGGGATCTCCAGTCAACTAGGTTAGGTTGCCATTCTGAAGACTCATTAGTGTATAGGCTTTAATCCCATTCCCCTCGATGATTTACTTACTTACTCTCTGGTCAAACCATTGGTTAACGAATCCGCAATGTTCTCTTTTGACCTTATGTGATAAATGGTCATACCATTAGGAGAAGTTATACTACGGTATTATGTCTTGACGAATGTCGAGACTTACCAGTTCCTCTATATGACTCTGTGCTCTTTAATTGCTGATTGACTATCGCGATGAATGCGAGATAGTAGGCCTGAGTTGTGGCCGTATTTGAATATCTTCAGAAATGGCAAGCCCTCTACTTCTTCGCCCAACTTTATCCGATTAATAATAAACTTAGATTCCATCGTGGATCTAGCAATGCACGTTTGCTTAGAAGATTTCCAAGACACCACTCCACCACTAAGTGTAAATAGATAGCCACTTGTGGACTTCGAGTCTTTGGTGTCGGATATCGATTCGCATCCGCATTATCATACGAAATGCTGGCCGGATATTTTGAGTAGTGCAATCCGTAGTTTTGGGTGTATTTCAAATACCTCAAAACTCTAACTATTGCCTTCCAATGGTCGAACTGGATTACTTGTGTATCTACTCAATTCTTGATAGCGTAAGCTATGCAGGCCGTACGAGTTCACTTGACATACATCGAGGAGCGATTGCTTGTGTATATTCTTGCTGTGAAAGGCTTTTGCCATTATTTTTGGATATGTGTAGATTTATATCTACAGGTGTTCTCATTGGACTGCTATCATTTTGTTTAAATTTCTTGAGAATTTTCTCAATGTAATGTGATTGAGATAATATTAGTCCATTTGATGTTTTGGAGATCTTTATCCCAAGTATAACATCAGCAACACTAAGTCTTTCATGTCAAACTTATTGTTGAACATTTCCTTGGTAGTTTAATGACTTCATTATTGCTACCCATGATGATATATCATCAACATAGAGACAAATAATGACAAATCCACGTTCGATTGTTTTGACATATACATTTGTCACACTCGTTGATTTGAATCCATTTGTCATCATTACCTTTGTCAAATTTCTCATGCCACTACATTGGTGCTTGCTTTAATCCATAAAGGGATTTAACAAGCGACAAACTTTCTTTTCTTGACCTGGAACAATAAACCCTTCGGGTTGTTCCATGTAGATTTCTTCATCCAAGTCACCATTTAAGAAAGTTGTCTTTACATCCATTTGATGTATCTCAAGATTGTGTATAGCTGCAATAGCTGTTAACATTCGAATGGATGATATTCTTGTCACTGGTGAATAGGTATCAAAATAGTCCAAGCCTTCTTTTTGCTTATAACCTTTGATAACTAGTCTGGCTTTATATTTATCAATAGATCCGTATGCTTTCATTTTCTTCTTGAATATCCATTTATATCTTAGAGGTTTTGAACACGGTGGAAAGATCACTAGTTCCCACATATGATTTTGCAAGATGGATTCTACTTCATCGTTTATAGCCTCTTTCCAATATGGAGTTTTAGGGCTCGACATAGCTTCCTTAAAGCTTTGAGGCTCATCTTCTAACAGATACGTTAGAAAATCTAGACCAAAAGATTTAAACGTTCTAGTTCTTTCTTTGCATACAGGTTCGTCATCATCTTGTTAGCCTTGACTCTTTGCCTATTGCGATTATCATGAGTCCTTTACTTGAGTTGACTCTGTGTGGTTTGTAAGGAAATACATTTTCAAATAAAGATGCATTCCTTAATTTGATAATAGTATTGGCATGCATATCGATAATTTTTGATTTGTGAATCGAGAAAAGCGTGTCTGCTTACTATTATGTGCATATCGATGAAAACCTGATCAAGCGTTTTTGGTCTATTTTAACCTTTTAGGTATGGTACACTTCACTTTAGCCCGAACACCCCCACACTTTTAAGTATTTGTAAGAAGGTCTTCTACCTTTCCACAACTCAAAGGGGGATTTATTGGTTTTCTTGTGAGGTATTCGGTTAAGAATATAATTTGCGGAAAGAATTGCTTCCCCCCACATATTTTGAGGTAGTCCAAAACTTAATAGTACTTGCATTCATGTTTCTTTAAAAGTTCATTCTTTCGTTCTAACCCCATTTCTTTGAGGTGAAAAGGGTGCAGTCGTTTGGTGTATTATACCATGTTGTGAACAAAAATCCCCAAAAGGTGATTCTTATCAAGTTGGTTCTCCACCTCATTCTTGAAATGTTGAAACATTTCCAATGCCTCATCTTTACTTCTCAATAAGTAAACATAACAGTATCTTGTGCAATCATCAATTAATGTAAGAAAATATTTCTCTTACCACCTCGTTTGAATAAATTTCGGATAACGGATATGCAGTGTATTAATTCTAGAGGTTCACTACTTCTTCAATTGATTGGAAGGAAGTTCTTGTAGTTAGATTCACACAAATCTCACATTTATGATTTGGATCTATTTGAAATTTGAGCCAAACATTCCATGATAATTAATGCGCACAATGTATCATAATTAACATGTCCTAGTCTACCATGCCACACATTTGAAGATTCAAGCATATAAGCAGAAGACGTGCTCTTTTTATTGATATTATTGATAGGAGGTACAACAGTCATTACATTCATTTTGAAGAGCCCATTGCTCATGTACCCTTTCCTATACATCCCATTTTGGTGAGGATGAAGTTATGCGAGACAAGCACCAACCAGAAGCGCTAATAACACTCAGCAATGATCCAAACACTAGATTCTTTCAAATTTCTAGCACATGCAACACATCATTGAGAGTAAGTTCCTTGCCCGATGTCATCTTCAATACTACCTTCCCTTGGTCTTCAACCTTGGAAGAAGAGGAGTTGCCCATAAAGAGTTGTTCTCCATTATTTATGGTTTGATATGATGAGAACATCTTCTTATCTGAGTAAACATGACGAGTAGCCCCTGTGTCCACCCACCACTCACTACAAAAAATTTGGTCTATAGCCACATTACTAAGACGACGTTTTTCGTAAACATCACTTAAACAATATAAACCAACATTTTAGCAACGATTCCATAAAATGTTGTAATACAAAAACTTTTAGTGATAATTTTTGCGATAATTTAACAAATGGTGCAATAGAGCAAATATTAATGACATTTGTTGCGACATTTTAACAAACATTGTTATGTTTGTGACAAATAACCAACAATTAAATAAATTGTAGCTACAAATTTATTTGTGCCAACGTTTTTAGCAATACATATATATATGTCGATAATTTGTTACGACATGTCAATGATGTTTTATAAAGTGTTACTTTATATTTATATTTTGCGATGTGTATGGTGACTTTTTGTCAAAATGTTGCAATAGAAAAAGTGTTAGTGACATTCCTTACGACAATTTAACAAACATTGCTATGTTTTGTGACATATAACCCACAATTAAACAAAATGTAACTACAAATATATTTGTGTCAACGTTTTTAACGATACTTGTATATATGTCGATAATTCATTATGACATTTAAATGTCATTTTATAAATCGTAGCTATAGACCTACATTTTGCGACACATATGGTGACTTTTCGACAAACATTGCTAAAAATATATCATAAATGTATTAGTTCAAATGTGAATTATTTATTTTACTAAAAAAGTAGGAAGCTCTATTAGGAAACATTGTATATATGACCGGGAGGTAAATACATCAGCCATTAGGAGCTATTGGATGGGAGACCACTTCTTATGCGATTTTTTCAAGTCAGAGTCGGGCTTTCAAATTGTCTTTTGACTTCCCTTCAATGTTGGCTCACGTACCTAATATGTTATCACATACATTTTCTCAATATGCATGACATCAAGATTGTTCCTAATCAAATTAGTCTCCCAATAAGGTAAAGTAAAAAATATACTTTTCCTTTTCCACCCCTCACTAAAAGAAACAATTTCACCATTTGCATTATACACATCAACTTCTTCATTCAATTGTTGCATAGCAGTCGATCCATTTTCTGGTGTTGGTGCATTCCTCCATTCTTGATTCCCATCAAAATTGCGCCTATCTCTTCTAAAAGGATGATCAATAGGCAAAAATCTACGATGACCCATAAAGCAATACTTTCCACCATTTCTAACCACTTAGAGCAAGTTCCAAAAGCCACATATGGACATGCAAATTTACCTCTTACACTCAACGAGATAACATTCCATAAGCGGAAAATCATTGTTAATGGTCCAAAGCGTCACGAAGCTTGCAACTTGAAGAATTTTTGCATTAGCATCATAAGTTTTATGTAGTTAACCACAAATCAATCAACTCACTTAATGGCTGTAAAAACACATCAATCTTCTCCCCGGATGACTCAGGACCAAGAATGAGTAAAGACAACATGAATGAATGTTGCTTCATACACAACCATGGAGGCCAGTTATATATGGTTAAAACAACAGGCCATGTGCTATATGTGACATTCATAGATCGAAATGGATTAAAACCATCACGTGCTAAACCAAATCGAATATTGCGAGGTTCTCTCGAGAAATCCTTATGTAGAGCATCAAAATCTTTCCATGCATGGGCATCTGCGGGATGTCTCAAATAACCATCATCTATACGTTGATCAGAGTGCCATCTCATCAAATTTGCTGTTTAGAACACATAAACAGCCTTAGCGGAGTCTAGGCTTTCACGAAACCATCTCGGGAATCTTGTTTGCCTTTTATGTTTTTTCTTCAATGACATAGAAGAATGACATTTAGAACTAATTTCATTTTCCTCCCATCGCGAGCACCACATCACTAATACATATGTCATCATGCTCATGTTCTTTCCAAAATAATATACACACCTATTTGGACAAACATGAATTTTTATAACCTAAACCTAGTTAAGAAATAATCTTTTACCTCATAAGAAGATTTAGGCAACTTTTCTCCCTACGGCAAAGTTTCTCTCAATGTACCCAACAATAGGTGAAAGATTTGTTACTCCATCCATTCATGAACTTTTTTGTGGAAAAGAGTTCAAAGGAATAAAAGCGTCTTGTGTTTTTACACCCCACAAAAAGCTCTACAGTGTTTCTTTTTCAATAACTTACGAAACTTTTTAGCTTCCTCGGTCGATTCCACCTGATCTAATGAGTATTTTGGTAAAATCAATACCATTGTCAATATATCTTCTCTCAAATTTCCATCTTTGTGGTGTGGCTTTGTAATCAAATCTTCTAGATAATTTTGCACATTGTATTGTTTCACATAGTAAGAAGATGTATTTGGTTGCTCGGGTTCATCGAAAGAAGACAAAGATTCTCCATGAAAGTACCAATTTGTATAACTTGGAGAAAAT
This sequence comes from Tetrastigma voinierianum, assembly GCA_016808115.1. Taxonomy (NCBI): domain Eukaryota; kingdom Viridiplantae; phylum Streptophyta; class Magnoliopsida; order Vitales; family Vitaceae; genus Tetrastigma; species Tetrastigma voinierianum. The sequence goes on from JAEQBH010008187.1 coordinate 43,206, forward strand.
CCATGATGCAATATATGACTAAGAACAATATCATGAGTATAATAACGTCCATTGACACAATCTTTACAAGGACAAGCAAGGTTTTCATCTCTAGAGGACTTACGGGCAAATTCTATGAAATTGATAGCTCCTTGCAAATACTTCAAACCTACCCGATCAGATTCATGTATCCAAGATTTGTCCATCTACAACTTTGCTTTCTTCACACACTTAGGAAATAATTTTTGCGGTTAGATGATAGTTTGAAAATAAGGCATGACACCCCAATCATGGGGGTCCGTTGACAACCCTTCAACCCACGAAAGGTCGTGGATGTCGAGATATTGACACCACACCGATGAGTCCTTTTTCCCAGGACCCGAGTGCGAATCAGGCAGAGTCTCCTTTGTATGGGGAGCTCTACCCAAAATGTAACTTGTACAATCACATGGCAACCTGTCCTAATATTATACAACGACCACACCGGGTCCACATACAAGTAAAAATGGCCACATAGGGCCCATTTATCCATACTAAAACATATAAGCACATGACTATAGGACCATAGTCCATAAGAATTTAAATATACACCACTCTTATACAAAACATATATCAAAATTAAGACTTCTAATACATGTTTCACGAAATATAAATAAAAGCTACAATCCGGCTTTCTTCTCATTATTGGCCTTTAATGAGCGCCATCTCCCTGCACATCTCCTGTACCTGAAAGTGGGGTCCCACGACGAGGTGAGCAATGCCCAATAGAGTGAAATCCTACAAGGGCTACTCCCCACCTAAGTGCACATGCAATTGTCATGCCTCAAGCACATTTCAATCACGATTATGTCAATCCTAGAATGGAATCTACATGACATGAATGAGATGCTACTCCTCATGATCCCTGCACCAAGTCCTTACTGACTTCTCTCAACATGCAATATGCCATGTATGAAAAACTGTTTTCAAAACAAAGATATTTGTTTTATTTGCGAGCAACCCTCCGATATAAATACGTAGGACAATCTCAGGAATTGAATTTGTTCAGGTAACTCTCATTGAATTCATGGGCCTCTCCGACTTGAATTGTTGGATGATTTCCCCAACATAATTCTTGGACAACATTAGATAAAATTTATTGTTTTGGACAACCCTCCGATTTAATTCATGTCATGCACTCACACCTACTATTATAGGGTGCCTCGGTGCATGTTAAATGCAATATGTCAATTCACAACAATTCATATTAATATATCTAGCATGCATATAGAGCTACAATTTATTTGAAGGATACTATTTAAAATCCTCATTTTCCCAATCGAAAATCAGTCTAAACCTGAACAGCAGGTTCGGCCAAAACAGTAGGATCGGAAAAGGACCTTAGCAGAGTTATAGAGGTCAGATTTGGGTGATTCAAAAAACCTAACTTCAAGTTCTCATATAGAGCTATAATAATAATTTCCTTTGAAGGATACTAGCCCAAATCCTCATTTTCCCAATTGAAGAATCAGTCTCAAAACCTGAACAGCAGGTTCGGCCAAAACAGTAGCGGTCCCGGAAAACGGTTCGTAGCGAGTTATAGGAGTCCGGTTGGGTGATTCAAAAGCCTGACTTCAAGTTCTCATATGACCACAATTTCTTTGAAGGATACTAGCCCAAATCCTCATTTTTCCCAATAAAAATCAGTCCCAAAACCTGTAAAACAGGTTCAGCCAAACAGTAGCGGTCCCGGAAAACGGACCGTAGCAATTATAGAGGTCCGATTAGGTGATTCAAAAGCCTAACTTCAAGTCCTCGCCGACTCTAATTTCTTTGAAGGATACTAGCCCAAATCCTCCTTTTCCAGTAAAATCAGTCCCAAAACCTGAACATCAGGTTCAGCCAAAACAATGCGGTCGGAAAACGGACCTTAGCGAGTTATAGAGAGGTCCGATTTGGGTGATTCAAGCCTAACTTCAAGCTCTCATATAGAGCTACAATTTATTTGAAGGATACTAGCCCAAATCCTCCTTTTTCCAATCGAAAATCAATATCAAAACCTGAATAGGAGGTTCGGCCAAAACAGTAGCGGTCCTGGAAAACGGACCTTGGCAGGTTATAGAGTCCGATTTGGGTGATTCAAAAGCCTAAATTCAAGCTCTCATATAGAGATACAATTTCTTTAAAGGATACTAGCCCAAATCCTCATTTTTCCCAATCGAAAATCAGTCCCAAAACCTGAACAGCAGGTTCGGCCAAAACAGTAGCGGTCCCGGAAAACGGACCGTAACTGGAGTTATAGAGGTCCTATTTGGGTGATTCAAAAGTCTAACTTCAAGTTCTCATATAGAGCTATAATTTATTTGAAGGATATTATCCCAAATCCTCATTTTTCCCAATCAAAAATCAGTCCCAAAGCCTGAACCGCAGGTTCATTCAAAGCTGTAGCGGTCCCGGAAACGGACCGTGGCAGGATTATAGAGGTCCGATTTGGGTGATTCAAAAGTCTAACTTCAAGTTCTCATATAGAGCTACAATTTCTTTTACGGATATTATCCCAAATCCTCATTTTTCCCAATCAAAAAGCAGTCCCAAAACCTGAACAGCAGGTTCGGCCAAAACCGTTGAGGTCCCGGAAAACAGACCGTAACTTGAGTTATAGAGGTCCGATTTAGGTGATTCAAAGCTAACATCAGAAGTTCACATATGGGGCTACAATTTCCTTGAAGATACTACCCAAATCCTCATTTATCTAATTTAAAAATCAGCCCCCAAAACACTGGATCAACGGATTCCAACCATCCAATCTCCATAGATCGAAGGGGAGAAGTTTCTCTCACCTCCTCTCCTCTACTCTACCCACTACCGGTTTTGCCCAAAAAAAAAAAAAAAAGGAGAAAATCTCATCTTTTCTCCTCTTTTCCCTTTTTAAGTTTAAGTTGGACGTGGGGCCCATTTTGCGCCACGCGTCCACGCCCCGTCCGGGTTTGTTTTTTTTCTGAAATAATTTATTTATTTTTAGTTCAATGTATTTTAAATAAACTGCTAGTCGTTTTAGCTAAGTTTTTAGAAAATCTCATTTAAGTGTTACTAGATACCCAACTTCAAAAATTCATAAAGAATTCCTACTACCTAGGAATCCAGCGAAACTTTTCTAAGTTACTCGTTTTCGTGAGACGGACTCAACGGCAGAGTTCGTTTCGTCATCCGAGATCTAGGGAAATTTCTAGGCTTCCCTGAGTCATTTCATCAATTTATTATTATTTATTTATTTATTTTTACTTTTGAAAGATTTTGAATTTTCCGATTTTACAAAGCAATAAAATCAACTAGCAAAGCACATAAAAGTTTTAGAAGTCACCAAGAACAATGCATCTGCAAAATGTTTTTTCCTTATGTGGAAAGTTCCTCAGTAGCCAAACAAAAATGAAAAATTAAATAAATTGTGTCGGGTTCGTTTTATCCCCAAAAATTTTAACTTTAGAATTTTCACTGGATTTCACATTATGCCTATTCTTATACCTAGCTTTATTGGATATATTAATATACATGATTTTTACATGAAGGATAAGGTTATTCAAAAAATATGCATTCAACTTCAATGAGTATAAGAACAAACAAGAAGAAAGTAAAGCATTCATTCAGTTTCAAACTTGGCGGAATGAAACTTACAATCTATAATTGGAGGAAATCTTTCAATTTCCTTCTTTTATTTCTTCTTCAACCTTCTCTCTAATTTGTGAAAAGGAGATTTAGGAAAAGGAGGGATGAAGGAAAGAGACAAAACAGGGGAGAGGATAAGGGAGTGACGGTTTAAGAATTGAAGATTTAGGAATTAGGAAGAGAGGGGGATTTAAATATGACTGGTTTTTATGTCACACTCGAATTCCACTATCATCGTAGACATCCGTAAGGCAAAAGGGATTAGCCTTCCTTTTTACCAATTCTTGTCACCGCCAAAGCCCATCTCCCCCTTTAGATTCCCGCTAACCAAACCACTCCGCCACCATAATTTTTATTATTAGTATAAATAAAACTAGGCCTTGTAGAGGACGTATGTCTAATGGCACTGTAGTTTGATTAGTTCCATTATAATCAAAGGGCCATCATTACTTCTTGTTGTTGTTTTTAATGTTTTTAATTTTAATAAAGTGAATGGAGGATTAATCCGTGTTACACATCCAACAAAAACAATTTGGATGTGACTTGTGATTTTTATTTTAATGTTTATTTTATTCCAATATTTCTATTTTTATAAAATCTTGGTTTTCGTATTTTTTATATTTATATTTTTTGAGATTTTATTATATATATATTTTATTCATATTCCTTTTGAGTTCTGACTACTATATCAATTTAATTTTTTGATGATGGGGTCCATATCATATTAGATTATGAGACACTAAAAACAAAAAATAAGGGTTTGACTTTTCTTCTATTATTTTATTTCTTTTATTTGATAATTATATATATTTTTAGGGATTGATTTAAAGGGATAAAAACAAAAGTTATTTATAAAATTAACCCTTTACTTTTATAACTTTAAAATATCCTAATTTTGGATAAAATGACCCATTAATACGTTAAAACCTAAAAACTATTATAAATCTAATTTATTTACATATAATTGGACTTAGCAAATCGTTAAGTTAGTATTTAAAAGCTTTAAGAGCGTAGTCAGGGTTTCTAACATAATATTTTCACATGTTGGATTTAAACATCGTTAAATTATAATTGAGTAAACTTGAAGGGATTAAGTGCAGGTTTTATAACCGGATATAATAGTTATTTGATTTAGACTTAACCATACATTAAGTTATATTTAGACAAACTTTAAAATGATTAAGTCTAGGTTTATAGGATGATTAAAAGGTAAATTTGTTAAAATGATGTAAAAATATCCTTTATTTTTGGGTTTCAAGAAAATAGGTTAGATTTGCAATTTTTTTACTTTTCGTTCCTTTTAACTAAAGATAGCAAAAACATGTACTATTAAATAGTTTTCATACAGTCACATGGCGTTTTTATTGTTTCACATATTTTTTATAAAATGATTAGAAATAGTATTAAATAAAACATAAATTTTGGAAAAAAAATCTAAATCATATTTAAAATATTTTTATTTGAAAATAAAAATTTTATTTTATTAAATATCCATAGCAGTTTTAATTTTTTTGTTTCTCAACGTTATTTGAAACTAATTTTTGAAAACGGTTATCCAAACATGAGATAAAAATATTCCATCCTTTTTTTTACTCTCACCACCTTTCATAATTTTATTTAATATCAATAAATAATAAAACATATAAAAAGTCAATTACACTTGACTACGTGGTTAAAGGGTCATACAAGACATATGAAAGATCGGGTTCAGTATCTATAAAATGAAATACTAATGTATAAAAATAATAATAATATCATTATAAAAAATATCACAATTAATAAGACAAATTTCTTATAGGTTTGTAAATGAAAAAGGTTGATAGTAATAACAACAAAATGGAAAGTATTACTTTGTAGATACGAAAAATAGGGTGTATTTATGTTTTGAAATCACATTATTTATCAAAAAATTTAAAAATATAAAAAACGTATTTTTAGTGTTATTTAAATTATCATTGATAACAATTTTGAAAATTCAAATAACGCTAATATAATAATGTTATCTGAAAAATGTTATTGTTACATGAATTCAATGTTTTGTGTTTTGTATTTTTTCAGAACAAAAAAAATGGGAATAAGTTTTTTTTTTTTTTATTCTTTTATTTTTCAGAATAAAAAATAATTTGTATGCTCTTTGTATTATCTCTTATCCAATTGTTAGGCTTATTTTTTAGAAGTATTTTTCATATTCTCAAAATTTTATAATAAAATAGCTCAAATTTTCTTTTTGTCTTTTAAATAAAATTACTAAAATACCCCGAATGAGCGTACGTAATGAGGCATTTGTAAATAATTAGGATTGATAATTATAAAGATTTTATTTTAAAATAAAATAATTAAGTTTGGAAATTGCATTGGGAAAATGGCTGGCTCCTTTGGAACATTTGAATATGCCGCAGTGATGGAAAATTGAGATGCATTGCTTTGAACATTTGAACATTTGAACATTGGAAAATTGCATTGTGTTTGAGGGCTGAGTAGCAGGCAAGCTACCGGGCTCGGGCTCGGCTCGAAAAAGCGCCGGCTCGGGCTTGGCTCGTGAGCTAAGCAGTACGAGCTTGAACTAATTTAAGCAGTAAATCTCGGGCTGGTGCGGGGCTTGGCTCGAGAAAAAAGTACATTTCGGTCGCCGAGACCCCATCCGTCAACGAGCGGCTTCGCTGGAGTCTTAGACCGGCGGGATCTGGTCTTCAGGTGCGATCAGGCTCGGGCTCATGGGAGTGGAAATTCCACAGTCATGTGTCGGGATATCGATGTAATGGATCCTCAAGATCTAGATCGGTCGACATGGATGGCAAATGCGTGATCTCACGGCCGTTAAGAAGCGGCGATGTGAGCCGGCGAGCTCGGCGAATCCCACGCCGTCGCACAGGGGCGTACCTAAATCTCGAGATCTGCTCGGTAGCGAAATGGTACCGCGATAAGCGCCAAAGGTGTCGACAGCGGTATGTTCAGTGTGTGGATGGCGTGAAGAGTGCCCGAGCAAATGGGACATCGGGGAAGGACATGGATGTTGGGTATGACCCACTGGTACGATCGATAGATTATGGTGTACAAGAATCTGATTACAAATATGAGGGTATTGGGGCTCCTGTGGAAACTATAGAGGCTGGTGACCATGAGCTTAGACAAGGTTTGTCGATCTTGAGTAGCATTGAGGGGAAAATGCACGGACCCAGCGTCACGATCAATTCGGCGATGAGCGAGGATCCGATCTCAAATCTAGGGTATTGGGGCCTTTGGATCACCCAGTGCTTGGACTTAACCCAGCACATTTAGGCGTGGGTGTAAAGGCATCAAGGGTGATCGTGGGGTGGGGTTTCATAGACGAAACAAAGGCAGGCATGGGACTACGAGCAGGACAATGTAATGCAGGGGTGCCACCGTCATTTCTTTGGGTATGAAAATTTGGGCCGACCGGTTCGACATGGTGGGCAGATTCTGGATCTCCAGTCCGGCAGTGGTGAAGCTATGGGTCTTGAAATTAATCATGCGCAACTTGGTAGTCAGGAGGGTGGTGGCCAACTTAACCATGTGCAGCAGTATATTGTCAAATAGTTTTACATTTATTCTTGATGAGTTTGTTTGGCAGGATCTTGTTGATATATTATTTCTTTATTGAATAATTGATTAAAACCAATCATGTTCTTATTCAATGATTTAATTATCTTATTTCTTCCTCTACAATTTCTACTTGTTTTAATTCTATTTCATAATTTTTTGATTTGCAAGCTATTTCAGCGGTGGAGTGCGTAATCAGAAAAGAAACAAATGTTGAAGGAGGTGGCTTTGCCGGCTTTAGCATCAATTGCTAAATCGACTAAGGTAAAAAAATCTCCATATAAAATTATTTCCTTAATTGATGTATTTTGTTATGATTGATTACAGTTAAAAGTATATGGTGAGGCAGGGTTGATTACAATACAAACTTGTATAGGCTTGGGATTGGGCTTGAACTCGAGGTTAAGCTCGAGCTCGTTCATATGGAAAACGAGCCTAATGAGCTCAAGCCAAGCTTTTTTTTTTTTTAAATCAAGCCAAGCTTGAGCCTGATTTTAAGCTCGTTCAAAAGCTCGGCTCGGGCTCGAGCTCGCTCATAAATTAACTCGCCTAACTTCGAAATGTTCAAAGCTCGGTTATTTCGGCTCGTTACTGACTCTAATTGTGTTTAACCCGGAAGCGTCTTCAGCTTTGGTTTTTCTTTTACATTTTTCTTCCTTTTTCATTTTAGATTTTTAGAATAGGCGGCGTCCAATCAGAATCCTCCATTTGTTGGAAAACGAAGTCTCAGGTAGTGGTCCTGTGATATTTTTTCGTCACAGACCTTTCCCCGTAGACGATTGGTTTCTGAAGACGGTGACGATTGTCACATTTGGATTCCAACTTTCGTCACCTTGTTTGTTTGTTGGTTTTTTTAAATATGTATTTACATATAAAAAAACATTTTTAAGAAAACAATTTGGATGTAATTATTAATTAAATATAAATTGTTTGATAGAATTACCGATATTTCGGTAAGGCCCTAACTAGGTGAGGTATATGTGAAAAATGAATAAGTTTAACATTATTTTATATAAAAATGATTTTTGAACTAATTATTAAATAGAAGTCAAAATTAATTACATGCCTTATGACCTATCTCAAGTGATAAAGGGGTGAGTTTAGTTTACAAGATATTCGAATCCAATAATATAATAAGACGAGGTGATACAAAATAAATAGAAGTAAAAAAAAAACAATTACCTAATATAAGAATGTGGATTCACCTCTCTCATCCACTTCTCTTAGTTTAACTGATTGTATCGAGTTCGAGTATTGAGAATATATATGTGTTTTATGATAGAACTTTACTATCTTCATGGAGATTAATTTAGATGTGGTTTTATTATGTATGAACTTTGTTCGGAACACGATAATCTAACAAAGAAAAAAAACCTATCTCATTCAATGGTGGAAGTCAGGATTCAATATCAATATCACGGGCAAATTTAAGTTATATAAGCATTCATAATAGCTCAATGGTTAAGTGTTTACTGATTTTAGGGGACAAAGTGTAGAACATCTGCCCTTAAATTTATGTTGTATCCACAATTTATCTCACCATTATTTCTCATTAAATGTTTTATAAGTAAAACTTAAAATTTTTAAAAATATATATTATATAGGGTTCAGTTATAAAAAGTTCGTTCTCATATGAGAATGAGTTTTCAATCGTAGTTTTATTTATTGAGATCTGTGTTTTTCAAATAAAATTTTAATCAACATAAATTTTAAAAGATAAAATCTTTATCAAACGATGTAAAACTTGTTCTCATATGAAAACGACATTTCTATAATTGAACCCTATTATATATATAATAGTAATTGCATGTGACAAATATTTCAAATAAATTTTATATTTGAAAAAAAAAACAAATAGGAAATTGGTCACATTAAAGAATCCAAAATGGTCGGGTGGGAATGCCAGAATGTGTCCGGAAAATGACGGAGAACAGCGGCTAGGAGATAGGAGGAGCGAAACCGGTTACGCACCGCGCCATCGCTGATCGCTGGCACCCTGATGACCACGTGCCGACAAGAGTGGTGGTCGAGCTCATATGGCATTTGTTGTAAATAACGGATAAAAGAGTGGCACATGAGTAAGTTCGTTGATTACGAATTTAATTTTTTGAAAATGTCATTCAATGGCTTTAAACGTTACCCTTTTTTTTTGTGTGTGTATGTGTTTTTCATAACCAATAATACAAGTAAATTCATGAGTGTGGGAAAATAAATGGGTCAGTGGGGATTGATAATTGTTTGTAAAAACAAATTTTTTCTTTCAAAATGGTTTTTTGAAAACTATTTCGTATATTTGTAAAATAAAAAAATAAATTTGTTTCGTAGAGCTCTACTATTCAACTACATACTGTCATCGATTTCGAGCATAAAATTTACAAGATTAAGATGAGTTTATATTAATATAGTGTCAAAAAACTTTATTTTAACCTTAATTACAAAAAAACTTTATTCTAACCTTTAAATTAAATATGATAGTTTTGACTTAGCTAAAAAAACTTGCTCTTTGATATTTACAGGAAAGAGGTTTGAGGTTAAAGTTCAAAGTGAGGACAATTTCGTATATCATAAAAAAATGTTTAGTTGTAAAAAAAATTCTATCTTTAGCATTTGATCTTGAGACTTTATTGACATGACAAAATGATGGAATAAATATACGAGATAACCCATAATCAAATTCTAACGAAGTAAAAAAAAAAATTATCTTTAATATTTTAAAATATATTTTTAAAATGATTTTTTATCATTTAATGTTTTATTTTAATTGTCTTACTTATTTTTAAAATAATCCTAAAAAATCCCAAAACAAGTAAAAGAAAATTATCTAAAAACATTATGTTTGGATAAAATAATTTATTTTTATCCCTTTTCTAATATTCTATTTTGAAAGGAATTACATTATCTAGATATTAATAAAATAAAATCAAATATTTGAAGAATGACCTAAGCAATAGTATTAAATTTTATAAGGAAAAAAATCATAAAAAATATAAGCAAATATATAACCACCTAACCTAAATTATAAAAAAATATATAATGTAAGAAATAAACAAACGGATAAATATATATATAAAAGAGGACATCATGACATCAAGAGAATTTGACAGCTCTGGACATCCTGAAAGTGGAATATGACAATTTGAAAAAAATATAAAAAAGGGAGTTGGTTAATAATGTCAGCTGAGCTTTTGTAAAATAATAAATAATCACTCACGTTTTTCTGAACTAACGATATGAAGAATCAAGAAGTTCCACGGTTTTTTTGCCCCCAAAACGAAAAAAATTTGGCAGTTCTTTTCACTCAAAATTTTGGCCAAAAAAAATTTCTTTTTCCCTCCATCGAATTTTACATTTATTAAAATTATAAATCTATTTATACTTACCTTATAAACCTTAACCTAGTATAGACGATTGTTATTCCTCAATATTTTGTATTTTTCTTATTTACAATTCACAAGGTTTGATTTCATAATTTTGTTTTTAATTTTTTGATGTCGTATTAGATCAAAAGTTATTATTGTTTTCTAAACTATGATTATATGATTTTTTTTCACAAGATGTTGAAGAGAATTCAAAAACAAAGAGACAATGATGCAGCATCTTCACAAGCTCATAAGAAGAGGTTGCCTGAATCTAATGAAAACTCCCATGAGTTGTCCAATCATGAAGAGGTCTATGAGGATGTAAATAGTAAGTTCTCAATTATTATTTGTTTTTGTTATTTTGTTCTTCTTTCAAATCTGTAGAAATATGTCTACATGCACTTTGCTCTTATTAATTCTCGATTATTTTTTTTAATTCGTATCGAGGGATGCAAATAATAAGTTCTCAGTTATTAATTATTTTGTTTTTCTAACAAACTTATAGAAACATAGGACTAATAAAATTTGACACAACACATGAACACGACACGAACTCTTATTTTTTGGGGCATCATTTTATTATTAGTTCTAGCGTCTTTTTATATGTAGAACAATAAAAGATATATTATTTCAACCTTGTAAGTACTGTGTAAGTTTCGTTATAAAAATATGTTCTCTTTATTTTATTAATATGTAAAATCTTCTCAATTATTATGTGAATCCAATTTTACATGGGATAGGAAATCAATGGGGGAAATCCAGATTATTGTATTGAGTCAAACATACCTTTTTCACCTTTCAACCTATGACTCATGACTATTTCAATAACTGCCTATAAATTAGGGGTCATCCTTTTGTCTACGTGTCGATCCTCATTGGCTGAAGTGAACATTTTTCTTAAAATAGAGTTGTGCTATCAGTTGATCACTCTCTATGTGATACCCCAAAAAATCCAAGATTTTGGATAAAGGGTAAAATAGGAATTTCGGTTGGAAAATCCGGAAATTTTCTAGATCTCGGATGACAAAACGGACTTCTCCGTTGAACTCGTCTCACGAAATTTAGCTACCACGTCGAATTTCGTTGGATTCCGAGGTGGTCGGGATTTCACGTTTTTCGAGGCGTGGGGTGTCGGATGACACATGGCAAGTTAAGGGGATGCCACTTGACACCATAGAAGTGTTGCCGGAATCGTCAAAAGTAGTGGCTCACAATTAAGCCATGTGGGAGAAGGGATTCCATGGTCCATATGATGCCATGTGGTGTATGATGTCATAAAGGGGCATTAAGAAATAAGAGAAAAGAGAAAAGAAGAAAAGGAAAGCAAAAAGAAAAGAATTCGTGGAGAGGAGATGCAGTGGCCAAACATGGAGAAATCCTAGAGAGGCGATCATTCTCTCTAGGTTAGTCAGATCCAGCCGTCGGATTCTTCGAGACAAAGGGAAGTGTTCTGCACGGAGAGGACAGCGTGGACTGGGTTTGGGAGTTTACGCAGCTTAAAGAGGTAGGATATTTTCACTCTTGGTTTACTTACAGCACAAAGGCTTTATAATGATAAGGGTTGTATGGGAGGCCATGAGAGGCCATGTATATTTGGATTCCAAGCTTTGGAATTAATGGGTATGGATTCATGACGGTTGCATGGGTACATGTAAGTTAGGGTTTAATTAGGCGAAAGTTTCTAGGTATCATGGTTGTTTGATGTGATGATAAGGATTGGAACCAAAATGGTTCATGTTTGCTAAGGGGCCGTGAGGTACCCTGTTGAATGGTCCCAAGTTGGTGACCCGGTTGTGTGTTATGGCTTGCTTGAATAACATGCAGTGTGTGGAAATGTTATATTGATGCATGCTTTTTGATGTATTAATATGTTTTGCATGGAGGTAGATTATATGTATAAATTGTTTTCCGCGGTATGTAAATGTTTTCATGTAGTGTTCATTCATACATGTAACATAGAATGCATTGACATCATGCATTTCCTTGTACCACGATCACATCGCGTCGGTCGGGTGTGGGTGCGGGGGTAGGTTTATTCATCGGTGTTGGTGAGTGGAGTCGTGAGCTCGGGAAAATGGATAAAGTCCAAGGGTGAGATTCAAAGTGTGTAAATGATCAAAATGATAAATTACATGTTTTGGGCGGAGCAAGTTGGGGTAGATCCCCCCCCCAGGGTGAAAGTCCCACAGGTTATTCACGGTTAGACATGAATTATCGACGATGCAAGTTCGTGAAAATGTTGAAAAAGGCGTGCGGCGTCCTCACGATTAGTAAGCAGGAAATCCGTTGCCCACAAAATAAAGGAAAGAGGTAATCAGGTTTTGATAGTAGGAGTGGAGGAGGGTGTCGATGGTTTAGTCATGGTGTGTGACGGAGTTTGAGTCACGCTTGGCATTAAAGTGTGAGAGTCGATTAAGGACTTGGGTCATGAGCATGAGGTTGCATCATGCATGTTATAAGCATTTCATATAGAATAATTGTATGAAATGTGATTGATTGTTTATATATCTTAATTTGCATATGTTTTTAGGTGGGGAAGTAACCCTTGTAGGAGAATTTTCTCTTGGGCTTTGCTGCCAGGTATTAAGGACCCACTTTGGTGCGGGGACTATCCAAGGGGACCCGGTCTGTGATAGAGTACTTTTGAGAAGAAAGCCGAAATGTGGCACAAGAAAATATTTTGTAAATATTTATAAATCTTTTTGTAGAACAAACATGAAAACTATGAGAATATAGTTAATTATTTGTTATATGAGTGGATGTATGAGCACATGTGAATTTATTTACTTTCGGTATGCGATCTCGTGATACGAGATGTATAGAATTTCCCGCGAGGTTGTGAGGGTAGTCAGCGGACACCAGGATGGGCGTCACACTCGTTTGTTGCTTGCACGAGTAGTTGAAAACTAAAATGCTTATTATCTTATTATTTTTTATTTTTTTATTTTTGTGAATTCAAAGTTTGACTACAAATATATATATATATATATTTACATTTAGTAATTTGTATTTTAAGCCGGAGTCATTTTGTTTTTAAAGGATCAGACTTAAGATTTTATCAAAACCTGTTATTATCATTGATTTATATTAGTAACATTATCTTATTATTTTTATTTTTTTATTTTTATGAAATTCAAAAGTTTGACCGCAAATATGCCATATATATATACGTGATTTATATTAATTAACATTATCTTTTTATTTTTTAATTTTTATTTTTGTGAAATTCAAAGTTTGACCAGTATATATATATATGCATGTACTTACCGGTGGAGGTTTGTGGGTTGTTAAAAAGGTGAAAAATTATTCTCTAAATTTTAAATATATTTTATTATAGTTATTGTTCTAACTGAGTAAGGTCCATAAAATATATTTAAAATTAAGAGAATAATTTTTAATTTATATATATATATATATATATATATATATATATATATATATATAAATTTTTACATATTTCAAATTATTTCTGGATTTTTGTGGGCATTATTTTATTAATAGTTATAATTTCTTTTATATGCAAAAACTAACAAAGGTATATTGTTTTCAATTGTAAGCCTTGTGTAAGTTTCATTATAAAAACATGTTTTCAATTATTAATTATTTACAAAAAATGTTAATTACTCTAAATTAGTGATTGAATAAGATTAAACGTGTAGTCATATTTGTTTCATGTTATTTATGAGGACTCAAGCATTATATTAGACATATTGACTAGTAGAAGACTAAAATATTATGACTCTGAATTGAAATCTCAGTTTTTTTTTTTTTTTTTTTAAAATGTCATTTCAAGATTCTGTTGTTTTTTTAGAAACTGATAGAACTAAGCCCAAGCTATTTTTTGGATTCATTTGATTTCATAGCTAATTGAGCACATAACCCCTCATATATCAATTCGGGTGATTGGTTTAATGCCCCAACTTAATCAATTGTAGATAGATGAATGAGGAATTAATTGTTTAGTTTTTATTTCCTTGGGGTCACATTTGATGCTACACGGTATCGATAAAATCCAATAAAGGGATAGACATGTTAGATTAGACCAGTATTTTGTAGTCAAACATGCTTGCTAGGTACTCCGATTTGCACAATTACTTATTTATTTCATAGCGGTATTATCTTTAAGTTATATTGAGGAATTCTCAACAACTCCATAATATTTATGACTAGCCTATTATTCATGTGTCTCCTGCCTATCATTGGCTATATTAATATGATTAATTAAATTTAATTTTCATTACACAGCCAATATTGAGAAGTCACGTAATACTCGAGGTCGAACAATACTTCCTGACATATGGGGTTTAGACCACGGAGAAAAACTAAGCATAAAATTGATGATTCGTCGGTGTGTGAATACTTTTGTGGGCAAGTGGCAAAGAAAAAAGAACTAACTCCACTTGAATTTTCTGATTGGAGAAAAGTTCACACAACAACTAAAGACAAAATATGGGATGTTATTAAGGTAATTTTTATTTGATAGATTTTTAATTCTTTTCACTTTATTTGTTTTTCCCTTACACTAATGAAAACTTTTCTTTTAGATCCATGTGACGCCCCAATCCGGGGTGTCGTTGGCAACCCGCGTCGGCCGCGGAAATCTCGTGTGCTCATGTCGCCAGGGCGTATATGTTCAAAAATGGCCACTTGAGCTATACGTCATGCTCATACAAATGGATATTTTGTAAAAAGCATTTATTTACAATTCTTACACTACAAGAAAAAGGAGAATTAGCAACATAAATTTTTGTCGCAAAAAAATTTAATATTGTTGCAAAATATATTTGCAACGAAAGGTGTTTATTTTACCAGCGTCGCCTTATCCTCAATCGCCAAAAGTTTTTGCGACAAATAAAATACCATCTCTATGATTTTAACGACATAATTTTTTTGTCTCTAATAATATTTTCAACAAAAATATTTGTTATTAAATATTCAAAACTTTGTTGCTGAAAAATGATCATTTATGAATTAAATTATTACCAAGAGAGCATATAACAACAAAAGTATATTTTATTGCCAAATAGCTTTTGAAACAAAATCGTATTTTGATGCTAAATGTTAAGATTATATTTAAATAAAAATAAATTAATATAAATGTCTTTACATGTATGAATTTTTTTCATTAAATATCCATGTGCATAATAATTTTATCATCATTTATTAATATATTTAATTCATATATTTCAATTTAATTTTTAATATTGAATTTTAAATTAATATTTAATATTGAATTAGAAAACCTAGTTAAATAATTAAGTTTTGTGATACCTTGATTTATTTGTATATTTAACAATAACATTAAAATGAAAAAAACAATTCTATTACATTTCAAATATAAAAAACATGTATTAAACATTGCTGAAATATTCATACAAACAAATTGTAAATTAATTAAAGTATTATACATGCCAAAAGGGGATAATATCCCTAAAAATCCAAAACCAAGTGCTTATCAAGAAAATTCCGACTCCATCCATAAATGTGAGTAAGAATTAGGATTGTTGGTACTGAATTGAGTCTCTTTATCTTTGGATTAGCTCTCTTATTGATCTAACTCTATTCTCCACTTTTATATCTTAATGACGTAGTACATATAGATCTCAATGATGAGGATGGTCGATGGCCATGACCTGGCCATAGATACATTCAAATCTCAGCTTGAACCGTGTGACCTCCCATCCAAGATTGACCATCTTTTAGCATTGATCGTCTTTACCAGCGCAACATTCTTTCCTACAAATACAAATAAAAAGTTAAAGAACATAAGAGCATAACCAATTTAAAAATAAATAAATAAAACTTAAAAAATTTAGTACATTAGAATAGAACCTTTCTAGCATGTTCAACTATGGTTACTTACCTATAATTTCATTTGATCCAACTATGGTTAAAAATTACTTATGTTTTCACAGCATGTTTTTCTTGACGATGACAAATTACTCAACAATGTTTAGAAGTCAATACATTAACTTCAAACTTTTTCAAGTCTTGAGTACTTGTCCACATCATACCTAAATAATAGCATGAATAAAAAATGCAAATAAAATGTTTAAGAAATAATAGACAATCTTTAATAAATTTGCATCCCATGAGGATTAAAATTCATAAGTAACCTAATAAATATTTTTAAGTTAATCATTTGTTGGGATAAACACACACACACACACACACACACACACACACACACACATATATATATATATATATATATATATATATATATATATATATATATATATATATATATATACTATATATACTCATATATATATTTAAATGCTAAATTTAGTACTAAGCAAACTAAATGAAAGAATATTTAATATTGTAATTCATACCAAGTCTTTAGTATAAGAATTGTAATAGGTAGGCATATAGTTTTTATGTTCATAGCACTAATTCTAATTATAAAAATATATAATTATAATGAGACCCAAATATTTATAATCTAGTAAAATGTATAAAATATATATTTCCTAGATAAGGCTAAACAAATGAGAATATATACATGCACATGAATATCAATATGCTATCACCATGTTGTCTAAATATATTTAAGTTTAATTATGTATCTCTAGTACTATGGATGTGAACTGATTCAATGCACAACACAAAAAGATGAAAATGTAATTTATGAATCAAATTATAGCGTACATAAGCTAAAAGAGTGTTCAAACTTTTATTAACCTCATATTGGAAAAATATAAGTTGTTTAACAAACATTCAACAAATATGAAAAACAAATTGACGAATTAACAAGGAGAGGACATTGAGTTAAAGATCTAGTAATTAACTTCAATTTGTACTGAAATTGATGTTAAAGATAAAGGCTTTGAATCAAGAAATGACAATTTATAAAAGATATTTAAAATTGTATAATAATCACAACAAAGAAACCTTATCTAATATTTAGAAACATTTCTAATAGAAGAAAATGGTTAAAGATTCTCTCATATTGTACTCTCCCATACCAAATTCATTTTCCGTATAAACTATGTCGTAGAAAAAAATGATAATACAATCTTTTATAGCAAAAATTAACTTTATTCTAAATTATGAAGAAAAAATTCCTAGGAAATTGGTTCTCAATAATATAAGAACATGTATAGAAACATAGAAATATAAATAAATATTATATCAACTTCTTAAACTAAGTCAAACTTATGGATTTGATTTTCTATGCGTATATTAAAAATAAGTCTTTACATTTTTTCTTATCTTATATTTTAATGGAAGTCCTACTTACTTTGCAATTGATTAGAACTATAGTTCTGAAATGGGAATATTAATTGCAAATATATATATATATATATATATATATATATATATATATATATATATATTAATTTTTTTGTTCTTTCTATTCATTATAGAAAACCTATGTAATTATAACGTTTGGCCATAAATCAGCTTTCATAAGGGCTAGTAAAAATATATTAAAATTTTCTTCAATTTCATTTTTATCAATTTCCAAAATTTTCTTTTCATTTAATATTAAATCTATATTTATTCATTCTTAATTTTCTTTCAAATCTTCAAAATTTTAAAAGGGATAATTTATTATTCTTGTTAGTTACATATTCAAATATGTCATTGTTCATATTTTTTAATACCTTTGTTGATAGATTCAACACTTTCACGACAGTAGCTTGAAAATAAAAAATTAATTATACAATTAATGGAATAGTTTAAATCATAACCAAGTTTAAAGTAAGGACGGTTTAGTTACCATGTCCTAAATGATTAGGTTTCTTTGAAGTCCATAATAAATACACAACCAATAAAATAGGGACTCATCATAGTAAAGATCTAAAATTTAAGGGCTTGCTTGTAACTTAGCCTATTCAAAATCTGGTCTCTGCTTTTTCTTCTCAGTGGGCCCCCATTTTGGGTTGACTACTCCAATTTGAAGGTGATTAATTCTCTTTTATTCATTATATCTTTTTCTTTCTTTCAAATATTTAAATTCAAATCAGGCAAAAAGATTAACCATAAATGTACTAGGCAAAAAATTTGTGTCAATTTTTTTTTAAGTCTAATTTCTCACCATCAAAACATAATAAAAATAAATAATATGTACAAAAATGATGAAAAATAATTTTAAAAATCTCCTTTGCACTTGAAGCCATTGATGGAAGTGTCTGAACTAGTTAAAGATTAAAAAAAATAGGTTAAAATAAACAAAATACAACCTCTAATATATTCATGGAATGAAAAAAATAATAAATAAATAATATATATATATATATATATATATATATATATATATAATTATTTCTTTCATATCTTAACAAAAAGAAAAATAAACCTGCAATCCCCTAAAAAACTCTAAACATTATTTTATCCAATAGATTTATTGGAAACAAAAGATGAATGAGATAAGAAGATTTGATAGCCAAAGAGGCAAAGATAGGAGAAAAAGTAACTATTTGGTTTGTATAGCACTTTTGATTACAACGTGTACCAACATCTCATGGAAGAACAAAAAGGTGATAAGGAAAAACTAACAAGGAAATCTAAGAGTTTTGGTGGTATAAGCAAAAGCTAATAAGGAAATCTAAAGATTTTGGTGGGAAACATATTTGAGAGAGTTTTGGAGGGAACCATGTTTGAGAAAGTTTTGCAAAGCCGATGACATGTGATATGATGGGTACCATTATTCATCAAGCAAATAAATAGTATTTTAATTTTGAAATGACCCAAAACTGACAAGTGATAATTAGTTTGATGATGACTTTGATTTTTTTAATTTTTATTTTTTTATCTTTTATAATTTGTGTAATAGAGTGCTTTCCTATAAGTTTAACACATACTTCATTATCATGAAATCAAGTCACTTAGGGCATGTCTCACCTAAATAAATAAATAAACTTATTAAAAAAGACTGTTGAATATATTTGTGTGAATAATTAAGCTTTATTTTTTTAATTGATGGTTTGAAGGGTTTTAGTTGTTAAACCATTTTCACGTTTCAAAAAACATGTTTGACTAAAATATAACAAAAATAGAAATTAAATTGATATAAACTCTTGTTTAATTTTAAAATTTGATTAACTAAAGAATGAACGAATATAATATATATATATATATATATATATATATATATATATATATATATATATATAGTAATAATATTTTCATCTGAAATAATTTTATTATATTTATTTATTCATTATTTGTTTCTATTATTTTCACTTAATATATTAAGTAGTTTTAATTAATATTAACATTTCTTGCACCAATGGATCTACATAGGACTAGGGGGCCAAATGCATCCCTTAAAATTTTGGAAAATTTTTATTTTAACCTCCTCAAATTTTAGGGAAAAAAAATTGTTTGCATAAACATTTGAACCTTGTAAAACTTGAAAAAAATTAAAATTTGAAAAATAGCAAATAATAATAATAATAATAATAAATTCTCCGAGAATAGTTCGAAGCCTAGAAAATTCTCTAAATCTTAGATGATGAAAGCAGTACTTAGTTGGATTAGGTCTCGTGGAATCTAGTGACCCCGGAAAAAGTTTCGTCGAATTACAGAGACGGTCGGAATATTTTACGATTTTACGGGTGATAGAGTAGCGGTGATTTTAAGGACGAGATTCTTACGAAAATCTCAGGAGTCAGGAAATGACTTGGCTAAGTTTATTTCAAACGAAGTGAACAAAAAATAAATAAATTATTTAAGTGATAAAATAAATAGAATGAGGCAATATAAGCCGTATATCAAAATAATAATAATAATAATAATAATAATAATAATAAAAGATAAAATAAAAGTTGCTCATGGACGGAGAGAGAGAGGCAGGAGAGAGAAAAGATTTTTTTCTTCTCTTAGCTTCTCTTTAAGATCTATAAAAAATCGGATCATAGGTTTCATCGGGCAAAAGGCAAAGTCGATTAAAGCGCGTTGAGAGCTACGTGGTGCCAAAATCTTTGAGTTTAATCAGACTCCGCGAGGTGAGGGCCTTCTTCTTGGGTTATTTACAGCGCAGGTCGTTTAATGGTTTGGGATTTTGTAGAGGCCATGAGAATTAAATGGTACAATCCCGGAAATTTTTAGGGTTGAGTGTAGGAATTTTGAATTTTTGGATATTTTTGAATGATGCAAATTTGAACCAGGCTTGTTTTGGACGGTTCAAGTTGAATTTGGGACTGTTTTTCGAGACAGTCGGGACAAGATTCGAACTATTTTATGATTCCATTTGTATTGAGTTTAGTTTTGATCGGGAATGATGTCTTGGGTTTTGTGATGTGTTTTGGTATCACCGGTACTTTGTGGCTTAGTGAAGGAGACTGAGATGCCACACATTTTATATGGGTCGAGATTTGGGTCATTTGTGTGTTATTGTTGGAAAAATAAATAACATGATGTTGTGTGTAAATCATGTTAATATATACTTACGACATATTAACATGGAAATTGTGATAAATGGAAATTATGTAGGAAATATAATTGTCGAATGTTTATAAATGTTGCGTATATAAATCTTATTGTGCATGTGGCATGACATAACATGAAATGACATATTTGCATTTCATATCTTAGTCGCACTCCAGCGTCAGTAGAGATTGTGGGTGCATGGTACTGTATTCCTACATTCTTTGTGAATGTGAGGTGAGCTCAGAAATGGGATGACATCCAAAATCAAAACTCACGTTAAACAATAATAAATATAAATCACGTGTGTTTATTTGGATGTGAGGTGAGGGTAGATCGCACACCTACCTCGAGGGGTGAAAGACCCAAATTTATATGGTTTGAGCATAAAACGTCGATGAAAGTCTAAAGATATTGAATAGATGTTAGTCTATGATGATACAATCGTTAGTAATACTTTGGTTTAATAAATAAATGGAGTGATCAATGGTTTAGATGTGATTAACCTGTTATTTCTCTTGCCTGGGTTCAGATCGACCGGATTCCGATTGTGTATGAGGAATCTGTCATGTAACACGGACGGAACATTCAATAGGATTACATTATTTATATATATGGAATATGGTTGATGTTTTTATATACGCCATTCCATGTGCATTTAGGCGGCAGTAGCCATTGTGGAGAAATTTTTCTCTTGGATGTGCTCACCTCGTTGTAGGACCCTCTTTCGGTACGGGGGATGTCTGAGGGGAGACGGCGGCTCCGGCCGGGCCGTGATTGTGAAGAAGGTCGACATGTGGCCTTGACAATACTTTTGTAAAAAGTATTTTATGTAAAAAGAATTGTAATTAAATTCTTTTGGACTATTGTATAAATAGTCGGGTATGTAATTATGGTAAGAGGGTTGTGATCGGACTCTTATGGACTGTCATTAACTATTCATTTTCATATTTTTTGATTTAAATATGAATGAATGGGTCTTGGTAAAGGGACGTATTGAGGTGGTGTCGGGTAAACTATATTAGAACAAGCTAATTTTAATATATGTTATGTATAAGAGTGTTGTAATAAATATGGATTATTGTGACTGAGTTGTATGTTGGGTAGAGCTCCCGAACAAAAGGAGACTCTACCCGATTTTCATGTTTCAATATTGATGCGATAAATGGGACCGCAACCGGTGTGGTGCTCAGGTCACCGAAATCCGCAAAATTACGAGGGTTGTCAGCGGAACCCTGGATTAGGGTGTCACAAACCTAGTTGCTTAAATTCAAAGTAAAGTGTTGTCATTTAACCATGTAAGTGAATTTTGCTTTTACTTTTTAACCGATCTAATGTTAATTTAGGATATGTTTGGTTTTTTTTTTTAAATGAGGGAAAATGAAAGGAAACAAATAGAGAAAAATAAAATTAAAAATTAAAAAAATGATGGCAAATGAAATGAAATTAATTCTAATGTATTATTGTTATTTAACTCTTCAAACTTTATTTAATACTTCAAACTAATGTTATATATTTTCATTTGTCATTATAAAGATTAAATAATTTTTAAAATAATTAGGATTTTAAATAATTTTATGTATATTTGATTTTCTTTGACATTTTCATTAGGCATCCAAACATGAGAAAATAAATTGTTTTAGCATCCATATAACAAAATAGAAGAGATGCTAAAAAAGCAAATTTCCATCCATATAACTAATATAACTAAACTTAACAAATTGGAATGAATGAGGGTGTGTTTTTATTTCTTAGAGAGGGGTCATTTTACCAAAAACATGTTAAAGAAAAACATGTAAAGAAAAGTTTAAAAAAAAGATATGCAAAGGAAAAAGAATGAACTAGAACATGTCATCATTGTTGCAATATCCGAGACAAGTTGAAAGGACAACACACCATCAATTTTAAAATTTTAAATTTTATTCATGCCTACCGTATAGGCTGCTGCTGCACATGTAATGTAAGAAATTAAAAAAATGAAAAAGATCCTACTATTATCAAAACAGGAAATACAAACACTTTTCGTAGAAAGACTCAAAGTGACACCCTTATCACCTTACCCAAAGACACATCATGCCTTATGCAATGCATCCTTCTCCACAAAAAATTAAAATAACTTCTTTGAAATTGATCTCCACTTTTAGTTATATTTTCTCGATGACCCTCATACAGAACTGTACAAAATCGTATTATATCACGTAAGACATCAGAGAGTCCGCATAACTAATGCATGGTCTACAAATAATAGTAGTAGCTTTTGTGATTGATATCATATTTATTTGAGCTAAAATTATTTTTAATACATTATTAAATTTTAAGTACTCTTGGGCAACAAAGAGGTGGCTGCAATATTAGATACTGTATAGGAAATTGACATTTATATATATGGCCTTGAATCAGGGTCGGTTGACTCGTTAATCGCGGGAATGCAAGTGGATGTCGGGTTGTCAGGCGCGCTTGGCCAATCGGGCGGAGTCTCCTTTGTATGGGGCTCTACCCAAATACATTACACGTGAAATATCCCAAGCAGGTCGATACTAATTACAACATGAGTAAAAGCGGCCTCTTGGAGTATAGCGATACCTGACATAACTATATACAATAGTTACAAGATTTAAATTTTACTCTTATACAACACATATTAAAATCTAAAATTCTAATACATGTAGTACATCACAAAACCAAAGCCACAACCGGTTTTTCTTCTAAGCGGCCTCTAGGATGGTAGTCTCCGTGCTCTCCACATGCACGAAATAATAGAGATTCCCACAGCAGGGTGAGCTATCGCTGATAGTGGAATCATACTAAATAGATTTCTGCCAACGAGTGCGTATCTCGATAACAAAATAAACACACATTCAAGTAAATGCATGATCCTGCTTGAATGTCTACATGGCTCAGCTTCCGGATCGAGTCTCCAGAGCTCTCTGCACACTCGCCTAAGCCTTGTATGAGAATTATTGTTTTGTTAGTGGACAACCCTCCGATGTGTATATATATCAATTGGGCCGCTCCGACGATTGATATATTATTTGTTGTGGACTACCCTCCGATGAATATCAATTGGGCCGCTCCGACGATTGATATTCTTAATTTGGGCTACCCTCAGATGAGTAACATTTTAGACAACCCTCCAGAACAATTTTCTCTGTAGACTCATCTCATGCACTCACTCCTATAGTCCTAGGATGTTCCAGTGCATATGGAATGCATGTATGCCAATTCCAATACAGTCTAATTCACATGCAAATATATAAACATGAATATATTCACATAAAAATTAAATCACACAATCATGTTATGTAATTATCATCTCAAACATCAAAATCACTTGAAATTTAATGAGTCAAACATAAACAATTGATTTGAATTCTTGGCCAAGGCAATATTTTACTTAAATTATATTTTGGGAAATTAGCATTTCGAAGCAGTAAAACCCTCGTTCTTTGTTCCTATCAAATATGAATCATCGGTTCACTTTAGCCAGACCCGTATTTCGGCGATCCGGCCTCACACATCACAACATGATTTAATACATAAACCATGACAAAAGCATTACACAGTCCCACGCACCTTGTCAGAGTGAGCTTTGTAAAATAACCAAAAATCGCAACAATTCGGTCCCAGATTTGGGATCGTCAAGCAACCCTCACGGCCTCAGCCAACTCAAGCATCCAACATAGTTCTTAAACAAGAATAAACCCAAGTAGGGAGAAACCCTACCTCGAGGAGTTTGTCTGAAGCTCCTTAAATACAGTACCCATGCGACCCTCTCCGCGTAAACGATTTCCTTCTTATGCGGGCCGCCAGCGGTCGGATGTGGCCTTGAGGCTTAGAGAAGAAGACACTCTCTCTAGAAAATGAGATCAAAGCTACTGGATCTTTCTTTCCTTCTCCCCATTTTCTCCCTTTTTCACTTTGAAGAAGGCAAAGCACTATTCATGTTTGTCTTTATCTAGTAAACAATTACATTATCATTATGTCGATTCTTTTAAAGTTTTGACATTCGAAGCGTATCTCGGCCATCCATTTTCATCATTTCTCTACTCATGCCACTTATGGCACATGAGTACGTGTTATATGTGACTTTCGTCACATCGAAAATCGTTTTACGACTTTTAGAACGATGCCTCGTAAGCGTGCCAACTTCCATTTGTCTCGGAATTTTACGAAATTTTACTTACTAGCTAGATTTCGTAAGACGATTCCAACGGTACAATCCGTTTCGTCATCCGAGATCTAGAGAATAAATTACGGATTTTTAACCGAAATTAAAAATTTTATAATCTAAATTACGATTTTCTTTTTGAGGTGAAATTTCTCTATGACGCCCCAAAACCGGGGAGTCCGTTGACTACCCGTCAACCAGCGAATACAAGTGGATGTCGGGTTACCCGACGCCGCCCGAGAAAATCGGCGAGTCTCGCTGTCACGGAGAAACCTGCCACAATCTGATATCTGCATATACTGTCCCCATGATCCAATATACTTGACATGAGTAAAAGCGGCCTCTTGGGTATAATACAATACTCATCACAATATGTCAAACTATATCCAATAGTTTCAAGAGTTAATAAACTACTCTTATACAACATATATTAAAATGAAAGCGTTAATACGTGTATCTGGAGTGTGACACAGCCACATCCCGGCTTTCTTCACAAAAGCGACCTCGAGGGCGAACCGTCTCCTGTAGCTCACATTGCACGTAAAGGGGATCCTGACGGAGTGAGCTAATGCTTTCGATGGGAGAATCGCCACTAAATGGGCTACTCACCACCTAAGTGTGTACTTGATGTTCCAAAGTAATGCACATTCAAGCAAATGCATGATCTGCTTGAATGTCTACACTGACCAACTTCGGATCCGAGTCCTCACCGACTCTCACACTCGCCTAAGCCTTGTATGAAATTATTGTTTTATTAGTGGACAACCCTCGGAATGTATATATATCAATTGGGCCATTTCAGACGATTGATATATTATTTGTTTGTGGACTACCCTCGATGAATATCGGTGGGCGACTCAGACGATTGATATTTTTAGTTTACAATGGACTACCCTCCGATAATTAATATTTTAGACTACCCTCGAACCATTTCTCTGAGCTGTCTCCATGTACTAACTCTATAGTCCTAGGATGTTCCGGTGCATATGAATGCATGTGTGCTAATTTGTCTGATCCCCAATCACATGCAAATATATAAACACGAATATATTCACATAAAAATTAAATTATACAAACATGTTATGTAATTATCATTTCAAACATCAAAATTAGCTTACTTGGGGTTGTGTTGAGCATGACGGTCGTCGAATTACTTAACGAACACATGTTTTACAAAAATATACTTTTAGGGTACCTTGTTTCGGGAATAGTGAAACCCTCGGTTACTATTCCCGAAAAATCACAACTCAACGGTTCACTTAGTGAACCCGCAATCCTGACATTCTGGCCAATGCATACCAAACAAACATTTAATGCACAATTTAACTGTCGTATGGCCATTACCCATACGTTTGCTCAAATTTGTTTCAAGAATTTATACTAATTGAATCCCCGAGGTTTGGGACCGATCGAGCAACCTCACGGCCTCATTAGACTCAAACATGACCAAACTCTTCCAAAATGGGAATAAAAGCTGAAGTAGGAAAATCACACCTCGAGGAGTTTGAAGAAACTTCTAAATAGGGTACCCACGAAGCTCTGCTTTGTAAACTGGTTCTCCCTCTTCAATGGCGAAGGCGCCGACGGTTGGATGTGATACAAATCCTAGAGAAGTGCTCTCTCTCTAAACCTCTCAAAAGAAAATACGGATCTCTGAAAGCCAGCCCCACGTTTTTATTTTGGCTTAATGAAGGAGAAGAGCGACCATTTATTTTGTCGCTGGTGACTTAAAATCAAATCCCGTAATGACCATTCGTCCCTCTTTTACCCGAGTGATATTATTTTCTCTCGGCCAGTCCATTTTCGTCATTTCCTTCTATTCATATATTCATATAAGTATTACACATATGTGTTTGTTGCGTAGAAATTATTTATTTTGAAGCGGCATTATATGGCGAAAAATGTCTTGAACTCAGTATGCAGAGTCGACGAAATTTTGTGTAGCTAGATTTCAGAGACGATTCAACGGTGAAATCCGTTTCATCATCGAGATCTAGATAATTAATTCGGATTTTTAACGATACAATTTTGTGTCCAATTCTGATTTTGTCCTTATTCAGATCATTGGAATTTCGGGTCTTACAATATATATATATATATATATATATTATGATCTAGGAGTTTATATATTATGATCTAAAAATTAATTTTTTGATAGGTTATACGTTCGCAGCGTTTGTATTTTGTGTGTTCGTGTGAAATTAAAAAATCACCATAATAAGCAACCTTAATGGAATATAACAATAAATATTTAATTTGAAGATGCATATAAAAGAAACTGAAACATATTATTAAGTAAATTATAGTATCCCATTTCATCTAATGTTTATGTATTGATTTAAAATATGTAAAGAAAATACCTTATTTTCTTAAATTCAAAATATGTATTTCCCTTCATATATATATTATTAATTTTATCTTCAAATGGGTATTCCACATGGATATTCCCTTTTTATGGAATATTATATAATGTCAACTTTAAGATGGAGCAAAAAGGAAATACCTAGAATATCGATATTTAAGAAGATAAAGTTTAAGAAACCAAAAAAGACATCCACTTTAATCTTTGTGTCCCTCAATTGGCTTTGGCATAACCCTGTTAAAATTTAAAAACAACACTAGTCCTTTTAGTTATTTCTTATTAATTATTTGCTTATGGACTCTTTAAGTATGTTTGTCATTTTCTGAAGTTTAATTTTGGAGATAGGAGTTAAGCCTATTTAATGACATTTTTTTAATGTGATTAATTAAGACAACTAGCGAAAGATTATAATAATTCTAACGGCGTAATTATTTTCTATTCTATCATTTGGTTTTCTACTACTTTTGTATCCAATTAAATAATTTTAAAATCTAATTCTTCATCTATTTTACATTATTTGATAAAAAATATCTTATTATTCTTTTATAAAATAACCTTTTTTAATAAAATTAACCCTTTTTTTAAAAACACATAAATATATAAATGATAAAAGATATGGTTACTTTTCAAAATAACAAGTAAAGGGTTATGACATTTAGAAAATGTTTGGTTATTTAGGTTATTTGACCAATTATTTCTTTTTTTTATTCATCACTCATTCTTTTGCGATATTTTATCCTCCACTTTACTCTCTCTTTCCAACTTTTATTCCACAAACCCTAAACCACGCTCCATCTAGTTAATAGCTTCATAGCCTATAAAGTGATGCCTGAATAGAGGATTGCTCCATCGCCACAAAGTCCAAAGCTTAAAACTAATGGTACAAAGTTGAAACTCTTTCATCCTCATACATCACATCAATGACATTCGAACTCCACCAACTTTGATGATTGCATTTTTTGACCATGACCCAAAACTCATACTTCTACCTTAAGAATAGTTACTTCTCCATTCTCCTATGAAATCCACCATCAAGAAACCCAACTTACCTCTTTCCTCGCCAAGAAATCTGCCACCAAGAAGCCAACCCCAACAAATGAACTCCACCATGGACAAAGCCAAGCATGTGTGATGGAAGTCGTTGTAGAAGGCTTCAAGATCATCTGCGCACATTTTCTTTGTAAGAACTTCCGACTCCATCTCATTCTCTTAATAAAAACAACAAAGTAGATTATTTACATCTTTCAAAAAATATCCTCCGACTATGAAGATCTAATCCTGATTTATCCATCGAGGACCATGATTAGTATGACACTACTTCGTATGTTTCTCTTTATTAAGATTTTGCTGTTTTTGGATGGAAACTATTAGATCATATTCAAATCTATTCCAAAATCCATGTTAGGGAATGGTTAAATCTCTTTAAAGTTTAAAGAAAAAAATGAAAATTCATCCATAGTCTTTGGTTCCTTTCGAAAAGAAGGATTTATGTCAAGGTTGATGCACTACCATCTCAAATAAAGAAACTTCAAGATATTTTCTGTAAAATATCCGTATTGGCCAACAAAAAGGAAATGGAAAATAAAGTATAAAAAATATTTGAGAAAACTTAAATATTTTTTTTCTAAAAGATTTGTATCCTATTATAAAAAAAAAAAGAAACGAAATAAAAAAGGAAATGATATCGAGTAAAGAGAAATGATTGAGGTTGAAGATCTTTTTATTAGCCTCTGCTTGTCTCCTTCCAAGTATGGAAAGAGAAGTGAATAGAAACAGTTTTCGCTTGCTTCTGTTTTCACTTTCTGCACTATTCATTTATTTTTTATTATTTGAAAATGGTGGGCACAATTGTCTTTATTAGAGAAATTGGAAGCTTTCAATCATGCTACAAACAAGCATATATTTGAAAACATAACATCGAGATTTATTATGCTTTTAATGTGTTTGTTTCTAGAAACTGACATCAAATGAAAATGTAAGGCTTTAGCCACTGATTCTAAGGTTAATTTTTTATTAAATTTTTCGGGGTTGGGATTTTAGAAAATATAAGTAAGATAAGTAATTAGTTTATCGCTCTTAGAATATCAAATTGATAATTTACAATAGAATGAATTGTGTTATAAATCTAACTCCATGCAAGGTAGGAGAAAGGGTTATAAACACATCCATCATGCTGAAATTAGTTTGAATTACTAGTACAATTTTTTCTATTTTATTGAATCAAGTCTGAATATTAAGGAACAAAAAATATATTCTCGATGAATGTTATTATCTTTCAAAGTGATTTTCATGTGGTCTTATTTTAGTTCCTACATTTCTGTATAATCATTAATTGATATATAAATTTTTAATTTTTTGAATTTTGGATGGGTTTTGTTATATAGTTTTTCTTATCATGATAAGACAAATTACCATTATTTTAATACTTTAATGTCAAGTGTTTTAGAGGAATCTTAATTAAATATGATTTAATAGGAAACTAACTAATTAAATAGTTATTCTAATATATTTATTCCACTCTTTTAAAGAGTATAATTTAAAATATGGATTGCATTTATAGTTACATAAATAATTATGATTTCTTAGTCTAATTATTGTTGCCAATGATTGGTTTATGATTTTTGTTCATCCCAATTCACTTAAACTAACCTTCATATAGTAATAACATAAAGATACGGTAAATTTATCGGTGGACAAGATTTTAGGTTTGCCAAGAACTTTTAATAAATAGGTGTCTAAAACAACATGCAAATAGTGGGAATTTGTGTTTTTGGTTTTACTTTGCTTAGTGATGGAAGACCTTTTACCTAGGATGATTTTATTTTTCAAAACATATTGCTTCCTTTGAGTTTCTTCAATTGCTTGGTTGTTCATTATTCTATGATATATTATGAAAGCACAAGATAGATGCGGAATAAATATATAGGACTTAATTATGAATCTTTATATAGGTTGATAATTGCCGAAACTCATTAATTTGGTTTCATTTCATTTTATATATGATATTATTATGAGATCCATACATGTTGACTTCCTCTTTTGAATTCTGTTAATTTTGGAAACTTCATAATAATAGATTTCATTCAAAGAAAAACAATTGGAAAAAAAGTTGTTAATTGATTGGTAATTTTAATTGATTTATATTAATGTAGTGAGAAAAAACATGTTCATGAGTACTCAATTTATTATTTGGGTGGTAAATGATGAAGTTTTTGTCCAATTGCATTATATCTTAATGTTGGCGGTTTTTGAATCTAGCATCAAAATCTCCAAGGTGAAGAATATGCCATTTATTTCCAGAAGAGTTTTCTAGTCACCCATCACTTTTCTGGAAACAATGAACTAATGTTAACAGTTTTCACAATATGCTCAGGTATGAAAATTTTCTATTAGTTAATTAGAACATGGATGCTTTATAGATTTTTTAAATATGATTATTTACTCGCTAGTTTGAAGCATTTTTATAGAAAGGGAAGACGGAGGTAATGCCTTACTTAGAATGGCGAAGAAGAGCGACGAGGGAAGGAATAGGAAATCGATCATCAAGGATGACTGTTTGTTGAAGCGAAGGGCTAAATGGCGCCCGATTCTTTGAAATTTGGTTTGAATTTCAACGCCTCGAGCGAATTAGAGATAGATGACAACACTTTTTTCCTCTCTTCCTCAGGGAATAATCTTCTCTTATGACCTCGGCACAGTGGAAATAAGACTATTTCTTCTAATCCATTAATTTCTACAAAAGCGAGGAGGATCAGGGTGTATAGGAGGAAGCAAGTTTTTTTAGGATTGTTTGGAAGTATATTTCTTACTAAGTGTATTTCATTTGGTTATAAGATAGAGATAATATGTTATGCTATTCTTTTTTTTTTTGACATTTTATGCTATTCTTAGAACAAAAAGAAAAATTTATAATTTAAACTCAACTTGATCTACTAATTTCTAAAATATAAAAAACAAAAATTAAATATATTAAAAAGGAAGAGTTGAAAGAAAATGGGATCGAATGTTCTTAAAGACATTTTATCAATAATGTAGTGCCCTACATCTTCACCATAACATTACTTTATTATTAATCTAACATAAATTTTAAAATTATTTATATATATTTCAGCATCAGGTTAGATATCAATGTTTTGAGCATTGCTAAGTATAATTATAAAAGAAAAGAAAAATCAATATTTATAAAATTTCTTACACTCAACCATGATTTACATTTGTAGAATTTAATCTATGCAAAACAGGATCCTAAATTAAAATATCGTATAAGATCATTCAATCTTTCTTGTTAAATTTAAAACCACTCAAGGGTAGAGATTTGACATTAGTTAAACAAGTTTATGTTTTTGACATTAGTTGAACAAGTTTATGTTTTTGCAAACGTGCTTGGATTCGTTTTTTCTTTTAAACACTAGGTGAATTCAAGTATTGTTTCAATTCACCATACCTTATATGTTAAAATAATTTTAAAAGTTTAGTTTGATTTAATTTTTT
Organism: Tetrastigma voinierianum; assembly: GCA_016808115.1. Lineage (NCBI taxonomy): Eukaryota > Viridiplantae > Streptophyta > Magnoliopsida > Vitales > Vitaceae > Tetrastigma > Tetrastigma voinierianum. The sequence goes on from JAEQBH010008187.1 coordinate 75,148, forward strand.
ATTTTAATGATCACGATAATGATGCGATAAATTATAAAAATAATAATATTTTTATTACTTATAAAATATTTTAATTTAAAACTAATTTTAAAAAATTGAAAAAAAAATAAAAAATAAAGTTGAACTTGCCAATGAAAATTTCTCATTCTACTTTATTTGTCTTGTTTCTGTATCATTTAATTTTTTAAATGGGACAAATGTCAAATTTTTTTTGAATAACTCCTATCTCAAACATGCCTTATTGTATCCTTACTGAATGGTTACACATGATTTAAATCAATATATTATTATAAGTAATACAAAATTATATTTCAATAAATATAGGATTGGAAATTATAAAAATAAATATATTTGAATATGATACAACATTGGCATAATTTATGACATAACTATATAAAACAAAATAGTGGTATACTATCTATGTGAAATCCCAAAAAATAAGATTTCGAGAAAAGAGGGTAAAATAGTAATTTCGGTCGGCACAGAAGAATTTTTTGTTCGGATAATGAATGGACTTTCTGGGTTAAAAATCATCTCATGGAATCTAGCTATCACGTCGAATTTCGCCAATTCGAGGCGGTCGGAATTGCACATTTTCCGAGGCATTATGGTGTCGGATGCCATGTATCCTGAAAGTGACACATGCCCAAGAGCTATGGTGCACTTGAGTATGGCTCTGAAATTAGTTACATAATTGATGATGCAATAAGAAATAAGGTAAGAAGGAAAAAGAAAATAATAATAATAATAACTAATAATAATAATAATAAAATAAAAAAATAAAAAGCTGGTAAAAAAAAAAAAAAAGGGCAAGCGGACAAGGCGTGAGAAGAGCGTGGGAGAGAGATTTTTATTTTTATTTTATTTTGTTCATTTTTAGATACATGGAAATCGGATCGTGGGTTTTCGTCGAGTGAAAGGAAGTTGGTCACACGATGAGAGGATTCTGGCGTGGACACGAAATCTTGGAGTTTCATCAAACTCCACGGGTAGAAATTTTACGCTTGTGTTATTTTTAGCCTAAATGCCATGTGTTTTGGGATTGGCTTAGGGCGTAAATTTCGAGTCCTCAAATTTTTTGGGTGAGTGTAGGAATTTTGGGAATTTTCGGTGTTTTACGACGATTCGGTGAATTTAGGCTGTTTAACACAATTTGGTATTCGAGGTGAAGTGGATACAACGCGGTCAAGAGTATGGTATTAGTGGGGCCGGAGATTTGCGGGACTATTTTTGGGCAGTCCTGGACTGTGTTGAGGCTTGGGTTTTGATCCCGGGACTAATGTCTATGGGTTTTGTGGTGTGTTTTGGTATCCCAATAATTCAGTGACGAACCATGAAGGGACCAAGAGGTGCCCTGTTGTATATGAGTCCTAGATTTGGGTCATTTTGGGTTACTTGTTTTATGATGAAATGATGTATGGATCTGCAGACCGGCCGGTTCTTGTTTGTGGAGGCGAAGTGAGGTACCATGTTGGATAGGTCAGATTGTGACCGTGTGTGTTATTACTTATATGTATAACATCTTCGTGTGAAAATAGTCATGTTAGTATATCTTTATATGATGTATTAACATGGATTGCATGAATGTAAATTATATGTATCAATTATAATTATCCATGGTATGTAAATGTTTCATATAGCAGCTCATATATACATGTAACATGAAGGAGAGGAATGCATTGGCGTCATAAAATTTCATATGCCGCATTTTATCGTGAGTCGAGATTAATGGGTGCATGGTATGGTTTATTCCATAGGTATTGGTGAATGGGTTGTGATGGAAAATTGAAGTGACCAGGTAGAACTCACAGTGTGTAAGGCTATTTAAGTGGCGATCCGTGTGTTAGGTGAAGCGGTTGGGTGTAAGAGACCCGTGGTATGATCCGGAAAGTTCTGTATGGGTGTAAGAGACCCGCAGTATTATCTGAAAGTTCTGTATGGGTGTAAGAGACCTGCGGTATCATCTGGAAAGTTCTGTATAGGTGTAAGAGACCCGCGGTATCATTCGAAAAGTTCTGTGTGGGTGTAAGAGACCCGTTGCGTGGCCAGAAGTTCTGTTTTCTAACGAAGAGCCTGATCATGTTTGCCACATAGACTTCGGGTTGTGTGATAGAATTCGGGATTGACTTAGGATTTGTTGCTTATTGACACTTGCATTGGGTAATGGGCCGGTGAGGGCTTGATACTTAGATCGTGGTAATACACCCGTTGATAGTTATCCGCAGGTTGACATATGCATGTGAGGATGAGTCGTGAGTATTTCGGGATATATTACTCAATGACATATTGAGTGATGGAACGACAGGGCTCGATGCATGGGGCATGTGGTGGTCGAGTCTCATTCATGGCATGTAGACATTCAGGTAGACATGTGTATGTTGCACTTGGATGTGTGTTTGATTATGCGACCATTGCATGTGCACTTAGGTGGGGAGTAGCCCTTGTAGGAGATTATCACTAATGGGCTTTGCTCACCCCATCGTGGGACCCCTCTTTTCGAATGCGTTCAGTGCGGCGGCTAACCCGCGTCGGGACCGCACATATGAAGAAAATTTGTGTGTGACTTTAATATATATTTGTAAATATATAAGGGTTGTATTTATTTGTATGAAGCCAGTATAATTTAAACTCTTATGGACTATAGTTTATAGTCATGTGTGCTTATATGTTTGAGTATGGATAAATGGGCCTACACTGACCATTTTACTCATTATGTGGACCCGGTGTGATTGGTGTATAATAATGTGGGCCATATTGCCATGTAATTGTACATGTTGTATTTTGGGTAGAGCTCCTGGGTACGGGGGCTACGCGATTTTCGACCAAATCATGGGTCCCGAAAAAGGGAACACGATGGTGTGATGTCGGGTTACTCGACATCCACGAGTATTCCGCGGGTTGACAAGTTGTCAACAGGACCCCCGGGATAGGGGTGTCACAATCTAAATATGAATATATCATGTTTTAGAAAAGTAAATATCAGTGACAAACAAATTTTGTCTTTAAATTTCTCTAACGTTTTTAGCAACAAAAAATTAAGATGATATATTTTCATTGCTAAAATTTATATTTCGAGACAAAATATTTTGTTTCTGAATGCCAAATGTCATGACAAATTATTTTGTGAATAAGTTAGTCACACAAATTTCTTTTCAACAACATGTTTAGCGACAAAAGTTACATGTTTGTCTCTAAAATTAGTGCATGCTACAAATATGAACACGAATTCAAAATTTTGTCGCTAATAGAAATATTTAGCTACAAAATATTTTCTCCTTATTAAAAATTTGTCACTAAATCTCATTTTTCTTGTAGTGGTATTTAATTACAATTTATACAAAACCGGGTCTCTTGCCCAGACTTTTACAAAGAACAAAAATACAAATGAAATTACATCTTGGCCATTTCTTCGCCTCTAAGGCCCCGGAAGCGTTCCATCCCCAAGCGTGTCTTCGGTTACCCACAAAAAAGTCCACGACGGGAGTGAGGCAAAAGCCCGGTAGTGGAATTCCCTACTTGAGTTTACTCCCGCCCCTAAGTGAAATCTGATGGCACCTGAAGCATACAACACATGCTAATATATCACTCATGTTATTCGAGTTTATAATAATAACATATGCTTAGCTCACATGGGCTAAGGCACTATTCGGTTCGTCTTGGAACAACCCACCAAATTTCACTGACATGTTGTTCACCCGTAAGCGACAACACCCACGTCACACGAATCACTGCTTCGGGTAGATGTCAGGCCCACCAAGGATTTATTCATTCGGTCCCGAATCTTTTGGGCCAGAAATCACGGCCGTCCGGCCTCAGCAAATCCACCCACATTCTGAGACCATAAGCGAAAGTAAAACAAATCCAGGAGAAAAACCCTGCCTTCTCGGAGTTTGTCGAAATTCCCCAAATCTCACGGTACTCACACGTGGCCCTCGGCGTGTGGAGCCCGACGGCTGCCTCTTCTTGTTTGACGGTAGACGAGTCCGATCGTGCCGAGATCTTAGAAAGTGGACTTTTCCTGCAAAACCCGAACAAAGCCCATACGCATCTAATTTCTTCTCGCGTTTTTCTCTTGGCCTTTTCCTTTTGTTTTATTCCTCCTTTTGCTTTTAACTCTTTTGGCCACTAACTTTTCTCATTTACCGTCTCATTTCCTTTTCGTTTCCTTTCACTTTCTCCTCCCTTTTGGAGCGTCGGATGAAGACGAAAAAGGGAGAGTTCGCCTCTCGCCCCCGCCGAGCGAATGTGTGGCTCCTCAATTCATCCGGCACTAACTATTTCTTTATTTTAACGGCGTCGTACTTATGGCACCGATGTGAGCCATGGATCTCCCTCTTGGTGCCATGTGTCCTCGTGAGGGCGTGCAAATGGTTGGCATTTGGTCTCCTGCGTGGCAGCCCTCGAAATCCTGCCCGAGCGGCGTCGCTGCAGCCTTATGTGTCATCCATGCCCCACGCCTCGAAAAACGTGAATTTCCGACCTCGGAATCAGCCCGAAATTCAGCGTAGTAGCTAAGACTCACTGAAGGCGATTCCAGCGGTGAAGTCCGTTTAGATAAATCAGGAATCTCTGAAAATTCAGGATTTTCAGCGAAATTACTATTTTATCTTGTTGGAAGTATGGATTTTCAGAAGTCTCACGATCCGAGTTTGATTTGACACCAAGCGAGAAAGCAATGGGTTCTTAGTGAAGTCGACAGTGTTTGAGGATATTCAAACATAATAGTCTATATGTTGAGTATTTTAACAAATGTCTTCGACTTTAGCGAGTTAAAGGCTAACCAGTTCGAAGCAGGCCAATCGATGGGGTAAGCTTGTAGAAATGGTATTCGACTGATGGCAGTCACAGTTGCTTTTAAAATATAAGTAATATGTACATTATTTTATTAGATATAACAATTTTTTTATTATATGTGCTTATAATAGAATAAATGCGAAAGGGAGTAAGGACATAAGGTCATATGAAAATGCCACATATACGGGACTATTTCATATGCTCGAAGAATTTGACGAGAAGTATTAATTTTCTTATCGATGATTTTATTTTCTTTCCCTTTGAATTATCCTTATTTTGAAATGTTATTTATTTATTTGAGGTAGATTGAAGAGATGATTAATTTTTGTTTATACGGTTTAGGAAAAATGGCGTCGACGAATCGAATAAAAGATCTTTTGAAGTATCCTGAAGCATAAAAGGCGGTCGCATGTATCTTCGAATGCGTGACTTTAGTAAATTTATTTTTCTTACTCTTTGGTTATTTTGAATAATTCTAAGAACCTATGGATTAGTATTTGTATGTATTTAGATGAATTCATTTTGTAGGAAAAAAATTAGACAACTTTTAGCGTCGATGAAGAAAAAGCGTGAAACTTAGACGAACAGAGTTATAGTTCCTTTGAAAGAAGTCTGATTCTAAAGTCCTTGGTCCAGATAAAGCTAGTCGTATTATCCGGGGAATGGGTTTCAAAATCAGTCCCAAAATGCATAAAAAAGAGGATAGTGAAGAACAGATGAATGAGCCCGACAAAGGAGCTTGCGCAACGAGTTGCAATTTAATGACTCGGGTAAAATAAATTAACGGATATTGTTACTAGGCGTGATGGTGCTTTCTGTGAAGAAGTTGCGATTTGAAGAAATACTTTGCTTAGTTTAATTTATATAGTTTAATATTTTATTTTAATTTATTTAGATATTTGACTTATGTGTTGGATTAGACATGCAGATAATGCCTTTGATATTATTTAATGACATAGCATTGATTTTTAATTTATATCGTTAACATAAACTTTTTGTGATAAATTTAAATGTCTTATTAATACTCTTATTTATACAAGTATCGTATTTGTGACAAAATTCTCTATTTCAATTAATATAAATATTGTATAGTATACATATATTAATTACTTTAGATATAGGTAAAGAGATTAATAATAATGATAAAAATGACGATTATATGCGTAAAAGGATGATGAATAATAATGATATTTTAAATGTCTAGCCACAATTGTTTATGACAAGTGTCATATGACACTATAGGAAATATCACAAACGTCGGTAATAATATCATAATAAACCGATATCCCAACAATTGTAAGTATCAAAACATTATGTTGTTCTCCTACGTAATAAAATATCATTGTTGCAATGTATTACAACATATATTAATGTTTTGTAATTCTGAGTTGTTTTATCAACACTTAAAAACATAAATAATACTATTGTAATAAACATATATGACAACATTTGAAAGTATCAAAACATTATACTTGAACGACGCAACCACATGTCATAGTAGATATATATTATGACACGTAATAATGCTGTAATTGAGTTGTTTTAGCAACACTTACAAATGTCAGTAGTAACATCATAAAGACCGATATGGCGACAATTAAAAGTATCGAAACATTATGTTCAAACAACACTACCAAATGTCGCCATCACAGTATACAACAACGCATGATAATGTCGTAACTGAATGGATGTCATAACACTTAAAAATGTTAGAAGTCATATCATAATAAACTAATACAACGACATTTGAAAGTGTCGAAACATTATACTTAAGCGACACAACAACATGTCATTATAGCGATGTATTATGACACATATTAATTTTGTAATGACTTGGATTTAACAACACTTAAAAATGTCATACGGTCTATCATAATAAACTGATATGGTGACACTTGGAAGTATCGAAATAGTATATTTAAGTGACGTAATAACATGTCGTAATAGCTATGTATTACAACACATAATTGAAATGATTTAACAACACTTCAAAATGTCATTATGATAGTCCTAAAGTACATACTCTACGACATTTGCGTCATTTGATGTAATAGACCAGCGCGTTAAACTCGACGCGTTTCATAACGTTTGTGAGTGTTGGTATCTGAAGTTCGAATAATGGCGCGCTTTCTTGACGAATCGATATTGCAGCTATTTGGCGATGATGACATTAGTAATAGAGACTAACCTAGACTGGGGGACATCTGAACGCGTCTGCTGATCTTGCATTGACGAAGTTTCTGCCGGAGTTCCACTGACGGCTGACTGGGCGATCTGCGCGGTGCGCGTTTGCGCGTGGAACTGGCGGTTGGCAGGCGATTGCCATTATGCTTCCTCTTCTTGTGATTGGCAGGAGTCGCCCTTGTTCTAACATTGGCCTTGATTCCATGATGCCCTTACTGCCTTAACTTCTGAGATGCACAGTTGTCTTCCTACATTCTCGGCCCTCTTGTCAGTCTTCAAGTACATTTCCTTGGCTTATGCTTTGGGTAATTCTTGAATTCTTTCCATAGTGGTGGCAGAATTTTTCAATTGCAGCCACTTGAAGGATTCAGCGAAGTTTTATCCCTTACGCATGTATGTCACATGCGAAATAACTTGCGAGATCTTGAACGGGCGATCAGCATCTTGGAATCGAAGCATGCTTGTAGTCTAGGAATTTTCCCACTTCTCAAACTTCTTGAGCCCTGCATCCTCGGTCTTGTATTTTTTGTCCAAGGATTTCCACACTTCTCTTGCAGTATTGAAGGCGCAATACACATTATACAGTGTGTTGTCCAAGCCATTCAAGAGGTAGTTCGACCACGAATCGGCGTGCTATGCTTCCACAGCGACAACCACTTGCCTATCAGTTTCATTTTCCTTCAATGCGGGAGCATCCTCTTGAAAGAAACGGGCTAAATTCAAGGTGGTCAGGTAGAATAGCATCTTTTGTTGCCACCTTTTGAATTATATTCCATTGAACTTTTCCGGCTTCTCTCCATGACTCACAGTCATTGGCGTATCGCACCAGGCGTTGGAAGAGCACCAGTGAGATAGAATCAATGGTCATTCTACTGACGATACTGTTTGAAACAATATATTAAAATTTTAAAATGACTTAAAAGTGCGATAAACTAATCTTCAAACCACATTAGCTCTTGTTCCACGAAACTTGATTTCTTTAAAAATCAAATATGACTTTCCCGAAAATGCGAGTAAAAATAAAATATATTAAAAGCAAACCATTGTGATTTTTCGAGTGAGCAGCAAACAATTCGGAAATGGCGATATCAATGTTTGAAATAAACAAATCGGTGTAAACTATGCGATATCAATATTTAGAATAAACAAATCCGGTGCAAACCTATGCGAGCAAACATATATATGTAAAAAGTGACCGTCTTATTAAAATAAACAAATCCGGTCGCGATGCAGTTCACTTGGTCCAAAAGCGGCAGCGTGGTATAAAAGCGTGTTGATATCTATATAAAAGAACATAAGCGAGCGTTTGGAAGCAAAAACAAGTGCAATAGGAAAGCCGGTCTCGATCGTTATGCAGCGGTTATGTAAAAAGAAAAAAACCCAGTGCAAGCGTTCTATATCTTCTTGAGATTTATGTAAAGAAAAAGCAGTCACGGCCGTTCTATATCAGGATTTTATGAAACAACGGAAAAACAAAGGGGGTACTTGTCTTAAGATTGTTAAAGATCAGTAGCAATAGAACATAATGAAACTGGAGATGTACATAAAACGTTTAATGGAAAGCCGGTTCTGAGCCGCCCAAGCAATACGATGTTTGGAAAACTTAAAGTAATCTCAGATTTGTTTGCTGGGGTCAAGTCTTTAATGTTGAACACAATCTCCTTAAGATAATGTTGCCCTCGTGGTGGTGCTTCAAGAATAATGACGATTTTATCTCGGGATGAAATGATCTCGATAGTAAGCACTTTCTTTGTTGGTACATCAAACACATTGTTGTAGAACTCGGTCTCTCTCTCGGCATTATGAAATGAAATGAATGAATGAATATGTATGTATGTTCAAATGACATAAAGTGTGGCCTTTATATAGACCTGCTCATGATTGTTCGGTACAGAACTTCTCAGTCTCTCTCTCAAACGTATGAAATGAAATGAATGAATGAATATGTATGTATATTCAAATGAGAGAAAGTGTGGCCTTTATATAGACCTGCTCATGACTGTTCGGTACAGTCATGAAGCTTGGGGAAGGGTCGTGTCTATTTCAGTTCATGGTGAATAGAATAGACACAGTCGCGTCTGCTGGAGAAGATGCATCAATCCACGGTAACCTCGCAAAAAGCGTGACGTTTTGATGCCAAAAAGGCTGAGTTTAAGCTAGCTCAGAACTCGGCGGCTCGGCGATGGCGCGCGTGTGGTAGACAAGCATGAGCTAGGTCCTCCCCTTCCACAAGTGGGGTGCCCCCTTGGGGCCCAAGCTAACTAAGGTGGGTGTATTTTACCCTTTAAAAGTCTTGTTCTCATCCGATGTGGGACACAAGCTTTTCCATAAACTTAAACCTTTAGTTATCATTTTCAAGGGGTGATGTTTGGAGGCAATTTCTAATTCACTCCTTAATGGTTTTGAGCAACTCAATATATATAACCTTCATCTCCTCATGGAGGAGAACACATTCCCATGTGGACCCACCGAAAAAACTTTGTGGGACCCATTTAAATTTTAGCTCAAAAATAGCTAATTTATTGTGCTCAAACCCATTTTTTCCAACAAGATCACAGGCCATGACTGAAAGGAATGGTGAATATTGTTCAAGTAGGCCCATGCGCATTGGTGCAGTAACTCCCAGGAAGTCATTTAGATATCAACAGCAATATTCATCACATGGTAAAATAATAATTTCACGTGCTTTCGGTTTGCATCTTCTCAAGGGATAAAAGTGGGTTCTTTTATGTTCTTTAGCTTTCTGATGTATATTTTATATTTTTTTTCGAATGTTGTTCTTCTTTCTAATGTATATTTTATATTTTTTTCAAATGTTGTTCTTCCTTTTTTGCAATGAGAAGCAGACCTGTTCTATTAATTAGCCATTTTGAATTGATAGTGAGAATCACTCCAGCTTCTTATCTATAACTTTTGAAGCTAACTGTATCACGGATTTCTACTATACTAGCTTGTATTTGAAATGTTTCCTTTATACTTTATAAGTGAGATAACATCAAATTAATGTAGTATGGAGCTTCTTATTTGTAAGTCTCCTTCAAGGATGATGCTATGGGCAGCTTTGATAGTTGGTAAAGTCAGTGACCACTGTGATGGTAGTGAAAAAAGGGCTCCGTGTTCTTATTGCAGGGACAAGGACATAATGGGATAAGATGGTGTTGTGGTGTTGAAATATTGGTAATTCCATTTGAATTTCTACCAATTACTTGTAAGGTTTTAGCCTTTTTTTTTAGGTACACTTATTTGGGATGACCCTGTTGCTGTTGGCTGACGTAAGTGGGTTGGGCTATGTGCGGCTTGGAGTAAGTTAGGCTCCGGCCTAATCCAGCTCGGTTTTGCCCTTAGCCCGATGTAGGCCTGGCCATACCCACCCTTCCGCCTGAATTGATGACTCTCTTTGCTGCCCTAATGGCCCACATCTATGATATAGATAAAAAAATATCTTGTTCATGGTCAGAAGTAATCTATATCGTAATTGCTTTTATCCCCTACGCCATGTTTGAACTGAGACCACCCCTCTCTCCTCCTCATCTCCCTTAATTTATCTTACCATATTGATGCTTCCCCTTTTAACCTATAAGCAACAAATTTAACCTTTTTATCCTTAGACCAGTCGGTATATTCAAACAGCTTTTGTCTCTTGTGTTAGCTAATCTAAAACCCACCGATATCAAGATCTGTGAAAAGTTAGAAATATCTACCTTTAGTTTGTACTCAGTGTCTTTCCTATAGTTTGGTTGTCACTACATTTCCCACACCTGCTGTCACATGGATTCGCAAATTCACCAAAAGTCGACCTCCTCTGTTTGAAGGTCATAATATCCAGGGTTGGCCTTCTTTGGAATGTAATGATTAAAAATTAGACCTACTTGAGGCTAATTCCGCCGCATGTTCCTCATCATCATTCCTATGCTCTTGTTCATTGATCCTCAATAATGCTTGTAGTTGGGGTTGCATTGTTTCCAACTACTGAGTTAAATCTTAGATTGATTGTTGCTACTCGTTAATCAATCTCTAAACAGCCTGTAATCCTTGATCACTATCTTAGGATCGGTTGTCATCACTAGCACCAGCACGAGCCATCAATTGGGAGAAACTCGCTATGATACTACCTGACGCAACATGTAGCTTGATTGATAAGAAATAATAAACACGTCTTAATCTAGAGAACAAAGTAAAGCAAAACCTTTAATTTTGATTAATAAATTAATAAAAGTAATAAAAGTCCCTAAAATAAACTATAAAACATTTATTTATACCCTAGACATAATATGGTATAATAGAAAATAAAATAATATTTTCAAAACAATAATAGGAAAAATGAGCTCCCCAAAACAATAATAGGAAATAAAAAATAATATGTCAAAAAATAAAGATATTTTCTCAAAACAACTAAAATAAAGATTATGGTTGATTTGATCTAATGACTTACGTCAAGATAAGTATAGTTATAGGGAAATTAAAAGAAAAAACAATTGGAAATAGTTGTTGAAGAACCATTCATCACTAAAATGAAAAGAGAACTGTTCATTGAAGACTTGGTGAGTTTATACATGGCATATACTGGTAAAACATAAGACTATTTCAAGGACTTTTGTCTATAGATTGACATGTTTCCATGCAAATTTTCTCACATCTCACCTCAACAGTACTAAGGCTCTGTTTGGAATCTGAAAAATAATAAGAAAAAAAAAATACTAAGAAAAATGATTTTCTCATGTTTGATTTCACAATGGGAAATATAAAAGAAACTAAATCAAATATAATCAAAATTCATCAAAATTTTATATATTTTTATATTTCATAATCCTTATATAATAGAGAGAAACATATAAAATGAATTTGAATAAACATATAGAATTAATGTATTAAATTTAAACCTATTTTTTTATTTTCCGGCAAAATTTATTTCTTTCCACTTTTCCTCTTTATTTCCTTTTTTTATTACTTTTCGAGTTTCAAACGGTGTCTAAGACTTGTGATTGTTTGAGACACTATTAATATATTGTTGAGAGAGAGAGTGATTGACAGAAAGTCTTAAGGAAAACAGATGAGAAATGGATACAGTAGTTGAAGAAGAATTCAACCTTTAAAATAAAAAATGTGATTCATTGAACACTTGGAATATTCCTATCAGCTCATCGTATATACATTTGACATAGACTAATATGAGAACTTCTATCTACTAAATTTGATGTTTTTTTTTTATCCAAATTAGGTTCTTGGATTTTTGTTGGAGGACTTCTATTTACTAAATTTGATATTTTTTGTATCCAAAACTCCTATCTACTATGTGAATTTTTTGATAAAGAGATAATTAACAAACACCTTTAAACTAAGGCTTTCTTAATTACAAGAAAATAAACAGATACCACAGCTGTTGGGTTGTCTCCAAGTGTCACAGTTCCAACGAAAAGTCAAGAACCATTGGATACAAAATAGACCAAATTTATTGGATAGAAGTCTTCATATTAATTAGTATGTCAATTTCTCATCTGTTTTTCTTCAGAGTACTTTTCAAGTCAATCTCTCTCTCTAACTCGTTAGAACTTTAATTTTTCTACTGACATCATATTTATTAAGGCATAATTTGGAATTTGGATAATACTAAGGAAAGAAATTTGAGAAAAAAAAAGGGAGGAAAGGTGGAAGGAAAGAAAATTTGGAGGAAAAATAAAAATTAAGTTTAAACTTAATAAATTAATTTTATATGTTTATTCAAACTCATTTTATTTGTTTTTCTGTATTAAAAAACAACTAAGAAATTTTAAAAAAAAAAGTGTAAAATTTTGAGAAATTTTGATTATTATTAATTTTCTTTTATATTTTCCACGATGAAACCAAACCGAGCTAAATAAACCCTCGATGAAACTAAGTTCTTGTCAAAGAGAAAAGAGACGCTAACTTGGGGAATAGAATTGACAAACAGACAACAGCTGCTTTGTTTTATTATTATGACCAAAGGAGTTACAAATGAACCCTCTTGATAATTATAACTGGAATCAAAATAAATAGTTCATGGTTTCTGCATTATGTATATGTGTACTTTCTTGGTTGTTGTCCTTACCAGAACCTTGACTGAAGGTTCTTAACCCATTCTTGTCCAACTGGAAGGCCCTTGATAGAACATCAGGATCCAATGGCTGGATCAGATCAAACACTGCATTGGCTATGGTGATAACCCCTGGATTCTGGCTGCCAGGCCAGCTATGGCTACTGCATTAATTATTGCCCAATATTAAACTGGAAGTGAATTAGACCAATTGAGACACAAATACATCACCCTTGGGACTTTGGTAAATGGCGGTTTTAGGGGTTGGATGTGGCGAAGCCGACTAAGAAGTTCCTCTAAGACAGTCCTTTCAGTAGCTCGGGTGAGTGTGAGGTGGAGTTCTGGCCATACAGTTATAGTCAATACGAACTGCTGATATGCCAAGAGTGTTGAGGTCCTGGTATTTAGGCAACATTTACAGGAGTGACTGCTGATCTCTAAGTTTGATATGTTTCAGGCTTAATCGGCCCGAATGAAGAAATCCTCGGCCTTTGTCTGGTTAGGGTTCTTGCAGAACTTTCCATTCACAAAAACTACATAATAGAAAAAGAGAGATCATTAGCATCAATACTAACATCATCAATGGAAAAGAGCTGTGAAAATTCTGATAAGTAATGTAAATACCAGCATTTTTGGGTTCAGCAATGGCAACACAAGTGTCCTGGAGTGGGCTTGGATCAGAGGCTGATGCAAGAGAGGAAGCCAAGACCATAAGGCAACTGTCACCAAGAAACTAACCTTCTTCATTATTGCTTTAGGGTTTTGTCTCATATGATCTTCCTTTCTGTTGGGGTGGGTGGTGATGAGAAATTTTACATGGGAAAATTTCAATTTATAAGACAAAGGGAGTCCTTGAATTAATTAACTGTAACATATAAATAAACAATGCATAAACTAACCAAGTCTTGAACGATGAATGGTTCTTCTACAACTACTCCCAAGTGTTTGATCTCTTCCCACATATAGTTACTTGTCTATGAACATTAATGTGAGCAAAAAGTAAACTCCAACTAGGTTAGACATCTTCAACTTAGTATCTTTGTTGATGAAGATAGAACTTAAAAAAGTCACCTGTTTTGAGAAAAAATATAATCTTTATTTCATGCATTAGAGAGTAACCTTTTAAGGTACTCTTCAATTTCTTTATGCATTTGAAATGAATAGAAATGAAAGGCCGGCAAGTCCTCTGGTAATAGAAATGAAAAACCTTAATTGAATAAATAAATAAATAAATGTCAAATTAATTTTTCACACGTACGCAAGTCCTCAGGTCAGTCTATGTTTATTTATAAATTTTATATATACGAGTCAGCAGGAAGGCCGGCAAGAAGAATTCTTTGAACCATTCTGTAACTCACTTCACCCATTTCTCCACCAACTCATGTAGGCTTTTAGAAGAATTCTTTTGTGATCTTCCAATGCACAGTTCTTTTATACTTTCAAATGATGAAAAGGTTCTTCACAACTACCCCCTAGTTAATTGTTTTTTTCTTTTCCCTTCCAGTACTGCTTCTCTAGAAGGTGCGCAAAACAACTTTAAATTATGGATGGCAATAGGGCAGCTTTGGGATGGGACAGCCCCATCCCAATCTGTCCCATGTTAAATTATTTTTCATTCTCGTCCCCCTTTAAAATATTAAAAACAAAGCAGGATAGGTATGATAGTAATGGGAAATTATCAGTTTCGTTTAGCTCTATTTTTATTTTAAAATTTTTATTGCTTATTAAATTAATATATATTATAAATAAATAAAATATTATATTTTTATAATTTACTTATTTTTTACATCTATTTAAATATTAAAATATAAGATAAAAAAATAAAATAAAAAAATATTTAAATATTTTTATATAATCGAGAGCGAGAAGTCGGACTAAAAAATACCAAACCCACTCCTACTTGTCATAAATCCGATTACATTAATTAATCTCATACCCGTTTCACTAGGAACATGGCGGGGCCAGAATGCGAAAAGACCACCCTCATTGCCATCCTTAGTCCCCAGACTCAAAGATATGACATAATTCTTCGCAGTTTGTTGGCATGAAAGACTAGCAATCTCATATGAGCACCAATTGCTCATCTTGTGGCCTAATCATCTAAATATATAGCAGTAGATATATATGCTGTATCCGGCCTGCACAGCATACCTTTCCAAAGGTTTGTATCGGTGAGGCGTAGTGAATCTGGAGCTGATCATTAGAGCGATTATTTAGATTCTTCGGTTTACTAATTTTCTGATGAAGACCCTTGAATTCATCTATACGTAAATGCTAAATGAAATTCAGTAAATCCTTCATCTCTAATACGATTTTACATTGGTTCCACAAGAAATTGTGGAATGATACTTAAGGTTGTGAAATTCTCCTAGCTATCAAGCTGGTTTTTTTACGCTGGGTTCTTCTATTGGGTTTGACTACCTACCATTGATGCTTTCATTGAGAGTCGGTGCATAGCGGCTAGTGTCTCAAGAGAGGGTCCGAAGTGAAAGGTATCTAGAGCATGAGTTGTTCGCGTACATCCGACTTCTTTAGGGGTGGGCAATGATACAATCCCACATATCGGTTTCACAAGAAATTGTGGAGTGGTATTTAAGCTTGAGAAGTTCTCCTACCTATCATGCCAATCTTTTGGGTTGAACTCTCCTATTGAACTTAGGTACCTATGAGTCTTTCTCCCATCCATGAATGTAAGACTTCTAAGTTATAATCATGTTGATTTTCAACTTAGGGGTGGCTAATTCAAGCATTCAAATACAAAGAAGGAAAAAAAAATTGGGTATGTTTGTTTGATTTTGAAAAACAAAGAAAATGTTTGGTTCCTATTTTTTATTTTGTTCTAAAAAACACGAAGACACTAAATTTAAACTAACAAAAGCAATTTTAAAGATAACAAATAGGTATTTTCTGTTTTCTAAAATTATTTTCAAGAAAAATTTAAAGAACCGGCCTTTGTTCTTTGCAAGCTTTCCTTTCACAGAAGTCCAAAATTGAAGATCGGTTTGACATGTCAGAAAGAAAGAGATGTTTGTTTGTAAATAGCTGTTGTGTCGTCTCCAACAGTCACAATCTGTATTTTGACGAAGCAAGAACTGTGGATACAGAAAATTGCAAATTTAATTATTACATACAAGTCCTCAGATTAGTCTATTTACATATGCCCATTTATATATAGCGAGCAAATGAGGCCATGCTCAGTACTGTTCATATATAGACTTCAATTAATCTTCAATTGATGGATAGCATTCTCCTATTTCAAAGGTTGAATCCTTCATCAACTACTACATTCATTTGTCTTCTCATCTTCCTAAGACTTTCCAAGTCAAGCTCTCTCTCTCATCATTAGCCTTCTAACCAGTGACTCAAAGGCTACAGTGAACATGCCTCAAATTCATGGAAAAAAAGCTGAGTAAATCATATTATAGAATAAGAGAGAGGTGGATAAAGAGAAGCAGGAGAGAATAGAGAGATGATCAACAAACTGCTTTATATTTTTTATATCAATTGAGCCATAGCTCCACAGCTAAGAAGTTACAAACTCACAAAGAAAGAAAAAAGTGACCCTCTTATTGTACCATGATAATTAATATGGCGAGGAATCATAACAAATAGTCACTTGCACGGAAGGAAACCCCATTAGTTGTTGGCATACCAGAACCTTGACTGAAGGTACTCAACCACATTCTTCTCCAACTGGAAGGCCCTTGCAAGGAAATCAGGATCAATGGCAGGATCTGATCCAAACACTGCATTGGCTATGGTGATAACCCCTGGATAGACAAAAGTCTTACGTCGACTCAAAGAGAAAGGACATTCGATATGAGATCGGCGAAAAAGTGTTTTTTAAAGTATCGCCTTGGAAGAAAGTCATGAGATTCGGGAAGAATGACAAGTTGAGCCACAGGTTCATTGGGGTACGTATGAAGTGATAAAGAAAGTGGAGTCGATGGCATATCGTTGGCCTGCTACAGAGTTGAAAGAGTCCATAATGTCTTCCATGTATCGATGCTAAGGAGGTATAGATTAGACCCATCGCATGTAGTCTCTTGGAGACAAAATGGAAATAAACGGATTTGACATACGAAGAAGAGCACAATAGAGAGATATTGGCTTTCAGTAAGAGAATACAGGGACAAGAGAATTCCATTGGTCAAAGTCTTTGTGGAAAAACCACAAACAGAGGAAGCCACGTAGGAAAGTGGAAAAGCTATCATGACAACAATGCACTTATTGTTGATGAAGGTAATTTCGAGGACGAGTTCTTTAGAGAGGAGAGTTGTAAAGCCACCGAAAAATACCTAACAGTTTCTCTTATGTTTAGGGTATAAAAATAAATTAAATTGTATTTTTACGCGTTTAAATTTGCTAAAAATGAAAAATGATAAAAAAAATTAAAAAAAAACCCGAAAATTTTACAGAATCAGATAAATTTGGTAAAAATGTCAAATGAGGACCCTAAGGGTTATAAATGAAAAAGAATAAATGCCAAAGTGAGAATATTGAGAAGTGGAATGTCAAATAGGGAGAATAGGATGTCTTTAATGCAAAAATGAGAAAATATGATTAAAATGTGCTAGCCCAAACATGGCCTTACACACATAAAATGGGATAGACCAAATATTGGTCTTAGAAGGAGCTCATTTGGGCATTCACATTTGAGCTAGGGCTCTCATGTTTTGAAGGAGAAACCTTGTTGGAGTTGATTGTCCCCCCATTTGGTCAGGTTTACAAGTAAAGTGAAGGAAAAGAAGAGAATGAAGGAAGAAGAGAAAGTAAAATGGGAGCTAGGGTTTCAAGTTGTAAGAGAATCAAGGTTAGAAACTCTTCCTAATTCCATATTTGTTTGTTTTGGGGTTGTATTGGGTTAGTTTTCAAGGTGTTTTGTTGTTTGGATTGGTGTTGAGGAATTTTTGTATAAAGGAAATGTTGGGTTTTTAGAGGAGATGCTGTCAAAATTTTCCAAAACCCATGTTTTTGTTTTGGCCATAACTTGGCCATCACTTATCAAATTTTTGGGTAAAATAAACTTCTAGGAGAAAAAATCTCCATGAAATACGTGTATCCAAATTTGGACCCCATTGGACCCAGAAAATTCGTCAAAGTGAGAGGCTCTATTTTTGGGTCAATTATGAGTTCAGGTTACGAAGCTGATTTGGTGTTTTCATAACAGTTTTAGTGTTTAGGTCATAAGTTGAGTTCTACTCATACAAACTGAGTTATTTAAATTTCTAGGTAAACTAGACTTCTAGGAGAACAAATTTCCTTGAAATAAGTGTATTCAAATTTGGACCCCATTAGACCCAGAAATTCATTTAAAGGGAGCTATGTTTTTGGGTAAATTACAGTTTATGTGTTGAAATAGAATAGTCTGGATGTTTAGGACATGTTTGGAATTCGATTATAAGGTGGATGATTCAATTTCTAAATAAAATATATTTATAGAACAATGGACTTGAAATGGATTGGGTAAAATATGGCTCATTTGTTCTTAGAAAATTTTACCACAAGTGAAGGTGTGTTGGTGAAAACAACCACCCAACTAGAAACCTAAATAAATCAATAGATATTGTTCTCTAGTATGATTGATTAAGGGTTGAGCGATGAGAAAACCAGTTGAAGTCGAGATTAAGGATAGGAATCGAAGTCTTGGATGACCTTTTGGTTCATTATCTATTCTTCTCTTCTTATTTCAAGTATCAAAATTGTTTGTGCAATTATTGAAATGATTTTCAATAAAACTGCATATTGATTTATTTTAAGTGATTTGAGAAAATTGATTGTGAAATGAATTCCATGAAAAAAATTTCATGAGTATTGAAATGTGCAATTTGAGTATAAATGTATATACCCTATTGTAAATTTCTATGATTGATTTTTAATGCCCTTAATAGAATGTTATCCGTCATATTCGAGTTAAGGATAGATTGGTATACTAATAAGGGTCAAACTAGCAATACTGTGAACGAACGTAATGTAGTGTTACTTCGATCCGTAGCCTAGTGGGATAGTATCGGTAGTGTTCACAAAATGATTTTTTTTATAACCCGATTCGGTAATGATGGGCAAGTCTTTGTGTTATAAAACCTTTTTATCTCAGACACAACATTTTGGCGGGACCATGCCGGTGATTCCATTATCCTAAGCATTGAAAAGATTGGCTAAATTCGTTTAAGGGCAAAATGATAAGAATATTTGTGAAAAGCATGATTTGAGTTTTGAATGAGTTGTACATATAAAGAAATTATATTTGGAATAAATCAATGGATGTAAATGAATGTATATGAAATGAATATATATACATATTGTGTCGTATTGATCATCCAATAAGGTTCAAAAGCATTGCTTTAGAAAAGTCGCATGATTTGTGTTAAAATAAAATGAAGAGAGAACTATATAGAACCACTAAGCATGAAAATGTGTGCGTTGTCTTTATCAGTAATTACTGATGTCAGTGCTGTGTATGAAGATTTATGATAAACTTTTGAAGTCACTTTTTGTATTAAGCCAGTTGTGAAAATTGAACTGCGATAAATGTTTATTGTGTTTTTATATTTATAATGGCTTATAATGTCGTAATTTATAAAGGTGGAAATGGAACAAATAGGCGAATATAATGCCATATTGAATGAAAATGTGTATTGAGAACAAAATGATGGGCCCCCTTTAAGTTAACGTGATATATACGTATATATTTTCATAAGGATAATTATCCTTTACAAATGAGTATTTGAAATGTATCAGGATTGGTAAAAGAGAGGACTGCGTCTCGAATTCGGTTCGTACTCCGGGTTGAGTCGGTCATTTGGGTGAGCTCGGCAATGCGGCTAATAGGTCAAATAGAGTCCTTCTTAGCCTCATCCCTCTCCTTCTTCGCGCTCGTGGCTTTGTTAGTGCCCTCCTTGGCCTTCCGCTCCCAATAGCTAGACTTAGCCTTGGCCTTACCGAGGGTGTCATCTAGGGAATTATGCTTGGAGACGGTGAAGGCGAGCACTTAACAGCACAGCGGTTGCTCGTCATGATCATTGGAGATAAAGTTCCCTATGTTGGATAGCCATAATGGGATGGTAGTGACAACTTTGCAAAAGAGGGAGGAATTAGGAACAAACTATAGCAAGGGGTCGCGTTCAAACAAAAAAAAGGGAGCATAAGAAGAGGTCAAAACGAGCTACTAGCTCTCGCGAATCTCGTTGAAATCATGAAGTTCAACGCATGTGTGCATTCTTTGTTACAGCCCCACTTGGCGATACGTGGGACTTTTTATCGAATGCTTAGGAAAGGGAATGAAGTACTCCTTTGAAAGCGCCACCAGCACAGTATGCGATGGTGATGGGGTAGGTCGCATATGTGAGTAACAGTACCTACGGTTGAAAGGGCTCAATGATCGATGATTAGTAGAAATCTCGGGACGGAAGACGGGCGCTGACGAAGAAGCACTCTACTTCATCGAGATGACGAGGTAAAGTTGAGCACTAACACATCATGACGCTTACGCTTGCGAGGCGGCATTGCAAGCCTAGGCTAGAATGGCGACTCGGCGGCTATCCTAATGGAGCCTCCCCACATCTTTCTCAACATCGGGAGGCTTCCTATCTAGAACCATCATCGATGATGCCTGAGTACTAGGGCCTCATGGAGTGGCACCCTCGAAATCCGGCTGGGCGTCGAAGGCGTTGCGAGATCAGCATTGATACTAAGCCGGGTACATTAAGGCCTCTCTGTCGGATGACCGTTTGGGCGCTGCCCATCTGGCACTTTAAGTCGAGGTGGTTTCCCACAGAGCTCGCGACTCGGCTAACGCGTGCTGCGGCAGATCCAGCGACAAGGCTAGACATATGGATCCTCCCTCACGAGGTTGGCTCACTAGCAGTTGGATCCGTCTAATCCACAAAGCCCTCTAGTCCCGCACTAATAGCCTTAGTATGTCCACCCTTCTTTGCTTTCTTCTTCTTCTTATTCGTAGCTTATGGGGTAGGTTGTGGATCTCGCTCGGCCAAAGGTAATTGGTCGGGCCAAACATATTTCACCAAGGCTCATTCGGCGACCTTTGCTTGAGCAAAACCCTTTTTTGCTAAGAGCACTGGATGGGCAGAAAAGGTCGGCAGTACAAAGTGCTCTTCACTTGCAAGCTCTAGACGGCCCGGGCGGGGATGGTGGGATGATGTAGCGAAAGAGTGCAGTGCCCTAATTTACAAAAGTTCTTAATAGACAAGAGGAGATCATGATTGCGCTCCACGTCGGTAATCTCGAGCAGCCGTCTAATACGCTTTAGACTGGACTTCTCCACCCTAAGCGACTAAGCAATTTGCTGTGCTTGCTAAAGTGAAGAAAGGGCCATTTCGAATATGGGCGATCTAAAAAAAAGAAAAAAAGGAGCCCCGTGACTAGACAAACCTGGAGCGTTAGGGACTTTGTTAAGGTCAACGAAGGGCCTAAGTGAGATTAAGCGTCTCATACCATGAAAACATCCTTTCAGGAACCAAGCCCCTTTCGCCTCGGTCTTGAGTGCGGGAGCGGGTTTCAAATTGTAGTTGGGGATTATGGCGACATAGATGGTAGCCCCAGATACGAAGCTTCAAAGTGTAAATGAAGCAAATTTCTACGAGAGTGAGATATCAGTGGTGGAAGAGTTGGCCTACTTGCAACCCATGAGAATCTAAAGGCGTTCGGATGTATGAGCACGGAGGTGCCCAGTAAAGTCTCGGGAACTATTCTGCGACGAGATGGGAGAGCGAGTCCTACTGTGAGCTTCTCCCGAGGTGAAGTAGACGTATTATCTGCCGTACTACGGTTGAGACAACCACTCCATTTAACAACTCCAGGAAATTAATGTCAACTAGGACTTGTACAAAAGAATCTCAACTCCTCCATAGACACTTGATAACAAAGTACATGCTTCAATAGGCGATTCAGGGGCTAACCTCTTCACGCATGGCCCCAGGCGGTAGAAGTCTCTTCTCGCCTCTCGCCATACAACGGACAAGCAGATAAAAGGAAAGAAAAGGATGGAAGGCAGAAGACCTTAAAGGAGTAGAGCGTCAATACTCGGGAGAGATAAAGAGAGAGAGAGAAACCCCCTTTGGAGGTTTGACAACACTAACAACCAAACCTAATGGGATGACTGAGCTTCGATCAAAAACCATTTATAGCTTAAATCACAAGAAAGCCTACTTAGATGAACGGTGGACTCACCCTCAGCAGATGCAATGCAAACGAAGTTTGTAAAAACTCATCGAAAAATTGAAAGACGTCGAGGAGGCTTCGATGATGGCTTTGAAGCAATTTTCGTAGAAGCACAGGAGAAAAGAAATTGCAACAGATGAAAGCTTTTGTGAAATGGTAAAAGAAGCGACATTCGTAACCTAACCCCTATATATAGGGGTAAAATATCAACAGATGCATTAATTGTGTCGTTAGATCATCATGCACCGCAGACATATTGGGAGATGTGCACTACCCACATGCATTGTGACCTAACACGTTTCACCTTCCGACGTGTTCGAGGTGCGCATGAGCTACTTTCTAATCTTAAGTCGACCTTCCACATTGAGATTTAAACAATATTTTCCCCATTGAAAAAAATAAAGTTTCGTAGGGAAAATGGGGCGATATTATTCATGGTCTTTAGACCCACTACTCCAATAGGCCCGGGGCCCTTTGGCCCAAGGCCCACTCGCCAGCAGATATGGTAGCCCCGAAGCCCACTACCATATTAAAATGGGGCACTACTTGAATGAAGAATGCGAAGCTGTTGTGAAGGCGAGGGTGTCTCCTCAAAGGCAGGCTTAAGGTGCTTTGTTTAGGATTTTAAATCCCCGATCGGCCATCCTTTTATATGGAAAGTTCGTTATTGATAAATACATAAAGACGGGAAATACGCGAAGGATATTTATCCATAAATTTCCTAGTTTCCATATCCCATATTTCTCGGAGGAATAATCCTTGATAAGGGAAAATCAGTCCTAGATAAGAAAAAACAAATGTATCTCTAAAAATAGGAGATTCCTTCCTTAGATAGGAAGGAGATTCGGCAACCATTTTCTATAAATCAGGAAGATCCCCACGAGGAGAGGATACAATTCAAGCTGTCGGAACTTCCTTTCCCTCAGTATTTTATTGACTTAATCATCGAAGAGGAGGCTCGCCCACCATTCTTTGGATCGCCATTTTTCTTTGGTTTACATTCTGTTCTTGATGATTAATGTAACAACAGATATCGCTTTGATACCATATAAATAGGAAAGGCTTTTCACCCCTAAAAAAATGGGTGTTTCCGTATTTATATTATGTATGAAGACCACACAATTACACTTATATCAATGATATAAAATACATTTATATATACTTTAATACTACATTTTGTGGTGCTCTCAAATCCTTTCGACAGTTAAATTGCTCCGATCTAGGTACAGCACTTGACGGTCGATCGAAACTAGTTGCTATGATTCTGATCAGAAACACTCATTAGAAAATTTCAAATTTGGAATACAAACACAGATAGCCTAGATCAATTCCTCATGGCGGTTATTTTCATCTCTCAAGACAATACTTGGACATGTGGATTAGTTGCAATTCATTTGCGGGGTATGGCATATTTAGAACAACTTTTTGAATCAAAGCCACGATTACTCTGACTTTGATTTCTTTTACAATCTACAAGAAAAACTCTCTACTATAAGACATTATATCACTCAAAGATAAATCCCCATAGCACATTCGTTAGTGGCTACAGGCCATCAAATTTTGGATGATGGTGGTTCAACACATACTTGGAGGATCTTGTACGAGTATGAATTTGTTATCTAGATCCAATCTCACTGATCATTGATTAAGTTACAATTCGGAAAGCTGCGATGCTCCATAAGCATGAAATGAGCCTTGAAAATTTCAATTACATTACCTTAGTTGGTGTGTGCGGTTCCTTTTGTGTTATCAAAAGCCAGAATGGGGCATCCCTCCCTATAGTTCCTGGAGTCCTCTTCTCATGGCTTCTCGGAAATTCATTTTGTGTTGAAACTTGATATATGTGGAATTTGGTCACGAGGTGTTGATAAAATTATCTTGAAGTAGCTGTCAAATTTGTGGAAAGAGTGGTCATTCTACTATGAAGTGCTTCCACCAATTTGATCTCAGTTTCAGTGGTACAACATCATCTTCTTACAACACCAATATCATCCCTCATATCATCTGCAAAGTTTGTCACGGCCTCTCCCTCAGGTCCCATGACAAGCATGGTATAATGAGAGCAATTAGAAGCGCTACCTGCAAGCTACTCGGGACAATGCTATGAGTGCAAAGGCCAGATATATTGGTTTCAAGCGAGTTAGCTGTTGGTAATGGTGATACTCTAACCATATCTCATATTGGTTCTAGCACACTTCACCTTCTCGATCTCTAATTCTCAGAATTTACTAGTTGTTCCTTCTACAAAACAATACACTTTAGTTCCCTCTTCTTGTTGTGTTAAGAATGACTCTCGAGACAAGCTTGTCCTCACAGGCACACTTAGTGATGGTCTCTACCAATTGAATTTCTCATCCTAGTCACCTTTCCCGTCTCAATCTCATATTAGCATCAATACTTGTCATGTTGCTTGCCATACACCTGTTACTCCCTCAAGTGCATGTTATTTCTATAACAAAACCAAGCATGTAATCTCCTTGTGGAACAAGAGACTTGGCCACCTTAACTAGAAATGGTATAGGTACCTTCCAAAATAATTTTTATTTCTTCTCCAATGAATACTGCTCAATTCCTTAAAAAAAAAAAAAAAAGAAAGGAAAAATGATCACTTTTTCTTTGAAAGCTATAATTATATATAATTTGGGAAATACATCATGGGTTACCATGAGTGGTCCGATTCATGGCGTAATGCTCATCATAGTGGGATAAGGAGTTGTGGGCTTCCGCGTTAAGGGACTCCACGAGAAGGTCCACGTGTTCCACTCGTTTGTGATCGATTCTCGGGTGCTTTCGGCGACTTACTTATTCAATGAACTCGATGCGAGTTCTTTGATTCTCGAGGTGATTGCAATGGTAGTATGCTTGACCTTCATGAGTCACCTGCCCGATGAGTTTTTGTTGAGCTTGGGCTACTCATCATGACAACCTACGTGAAGTACGGAAACATCCTCACTAGCCCTCCTAGCGTCATTGCAAGCCATTAGGGTTGGAATGATGCTAAACAATTGGTCTTTGCGCGCCGCAAAATCCATCATTGTACTAACATCTTCACGACCGCTTCATACAAGTGGCGGTTCTTGATACAACTTTGTGATGACATGCTTCTCCATGTGATAAGTGCATTTAATGTGGATTTTGAATGTCCTGCCCACAACGCCGGTGCATCCGAGTTTAAATATCTCCTAGGTTCTTATTTTGGGGATTTTTGGTCTTGTGCTATCAAAGAACTCTTTTGTTTTGTTTCAGTTTAGTCTGGGTTGCTCTTCTGTGTTGGTGCCCTCTTTGCAGTTGGTGAACTCTATATAACAATCATTCTTAAGGTAAATGTGAACTTCAATCATTGAATTCAAAAATTTTAAAATATTGCGTGTGTCTTTGGTATCTAGATACAAACCATTCGATGAACATTACATCTGAGTCTCTTTCAAAGAATATTCTTTTTTCTTCTTTTTTTGGTGGTTTTCAATGAATTTCCTCTACTAGCCAGAGCTTCATATAAGTGAAGGGTTGAGGTTCCCCCTTCCCCCTTAGTACACCAGTTTTTCCACTTTACTTTGACTATATCCTATTCACACCGCCCGAACATTATGTCGCATTCTAATAGGGGTGTGTGTACTAAATCGAAAATATGAGATGCGCTTAGGTTTGGAGGAGGTCTTTTATGTGTACTCCCTAAAGAGACATAATCTTGGGAGGTATTACTTTGTTGTTGATGCTAAGTTGTTGTAATTAGTAACTAACATGCCCACCACCAACAAGAACAAGCCATAGGGTAATGTGTTGCTATTTGGCGCTTGGGGGTGTGCAAAGAATCCCATGCTCGAAAGAATTGACGTGAATGCAAATCTCGGCCAGGCAAAGTGACATATTATATCACTTTATAGTGAGTTTCTATCAGGGCTCATAGCACCTAAGGCACTGACATTATGAATATGTGGGCGGGTAATTGAATAGGAAACTCTGTGACTGAATCTAAAATACGAAGCTAGTTGTTTCAGTGAAGTAAAAAACCACTAAATTCTCTCTAAGCAGGAGGGACACTGGGCAGCTCTTTGCATGGATCAGTATCAAGGAGGTGTTGTTTTAGGGTGGAACTTATACTTTCTAGAGATACATGACTAGCTTTGGGGTTGGGAAACCAGCAGAGTAGGGTTAATTAACTACTGCTATCAGGAATTAAGAAACATCTGGGAGATAGTGGAGTGATCTTGTAGATAGTTGTTGATTGCTCTCCCAGATATTACTAAGGCTGATTGAAAATCTTGGGGGATGGGGGAAACATGTGACTAGATTACGAAAATGAGTACCTAGCCAAAGACCTAACAGGTAAAGGGGAAGAGCTTTTATCCACTAAATAAGGAGAACATGCGGGCACCACTAAATCTCTGGGAAAATGAAACTGCCTCTAACCTCGGAGGGCCTTTCGAGAAACGTGAATTCCATCCTAACCTGGGGAGAGGTTCAGAACAAATGGAGCATGGAGCTCTCTCTTGGAAATATATATAGCTAGTTGAGTTTGTTCCCTGCATTGCTTTGTGGTTTTGAGAATGAAAACATCGTTTTGTCGAAATTTTGATTATTCGCATTATCATATTACAGTTCCCTATAGTGATGCAGGCACAAGACGTCGAGGAACTAGTATAACAAATCATCTCATGAAAGTGGAGATATAATTTCAGCTAGTAAGGAGTTATCTTGCGAAACTATTTGATGAGGGTAAGCCTCCATAGGCATAAAACACTCATCTAATGGAAATGGAAAAATAATCATCTCATGAAAATGGAGAAATAACTAAAACATTACGATTCCTCAAAGCAGAGTACGACATCCCATGATAATGGAGAACAAGCGAAAAATGTAGCGGATATGGCCCGGGTTGAGGTAGCCTCATCTTTCTACAAGGTTCTTTTGTATGTGCTGCCCTTAGATCATCGTCAGCAATTATGAAAGGGGACCTCCCAAATTTGGTTTTAGTTCTCCAGAAATGATCGAAGAGACCAGAATCACCCTTATTGAAAGCTCTGAAGCGATGATTTCTCCTTTGGCAAAAGGTTAGGCGATGATCTCGATCGTTCTGTGGTTGCTACTTTACCAAAAAACCTTCATTTAGAGGCAGATGATTCGGTATAATCCGTCTAAGCAGAATTCAGGCCAGTTAAGGAATTAGGAATTTGATCTTAAACGGCAGTATGTGATTTTAGTCTGTCCATCTACGATTAGAGACGGAAAGTTAGTCTCTAATCGAGCGGTTAGAAACGATTTTCCGTGCAAATTAATAATTCCCAAGGTAAATTCCATCTACGATTAGAACGAATTTTGGTCTCAAATTTCATCTTTGTTCGAGGCCCAGTTGATTCGGTCTCGAGCTAAAACGAGAATTTTCGGTCTTAAATTCCGTCTCTGTTCAGAGACGGATTGATTCCGTCTCTAATCAGAGGCGAATTTTGATCTCAATTCGTCTACGAACAAAGACGGATGGATTCCATCTCGATCGAGGCGGTTGATTACGTCTGCGATCGGAGGCAGTTGTTCCATCTCTGTCGGAGGCGAATTTTGGTCTCAAATTCGTCCTCTCTTCCAAAAATGAGAATGATTAAAGTCTACGATCGAGAAGACCGAAGAATTTTCGGTCTCAAATTACATCTTTGATCAAAGACCACAGCGATCTTTCTCGATTAGAGACAAAATTTCCGTCCTGAAGCGTCTCTATTTTTAATCGAGAGAGCGGAAAATTTATTTCTATTACGTCTATATATAATATTTTTGTTGACATGTCTTGACTTTTCATCACAGATCTTATTGTCATTCAAAGGCAATTATATGAAATCATAAGATGTAGCTTAATAGTTAAATTAATAGATATCATTAAATGATTGAAATACACAATACTTTTGAGTAATTATAAATCAACCGTATTATTAAATAACAAATGGTAATATTAGTGTCAAATATAGCTGCGATCATTGTCACCCACAAAAGCGGCGGCCCCATGGGATTTCATACGCTCCTGCATCTGTCTTTGCATCTCCTCCATTTGTTTACGCATCTCCTCCTGCATTTTTTCATTTTGCTCTTGTATTTTTTGGTGATGGTCTTGCAAATCATGGCGATCAGTGCCGACTTATTTTCTTCTGCCTGTTGCGATTTATCCTCCCAACTCATGGCTATGACCCATCGCAAGGTGAAGTGCCACTAAAAGAGGCAATGCTACAGTATGTTGATATTTCAAAGCCAATACCATATAGTCTCAATTTCTTCACTCCCCTGACATTTTTAACAAAATTTTCATTGTCATCAACTAGACGAGGTTGAACTGACCCTCTGCAGTTTGGGACATCTCTCCGTAGTTGGATGAAATCATCTGCAGCTCGACAACTTTTATCACATTAGAATTTATAAATTTAGTAATGAAAGAATTAACTATTAATATAATAAAACATTAAATTTTAATTAAGATGCTAACATTCAAAGCTTTGGCTTTCTCATTGATGAATGAGCCATCACTCCTTTTAGTATGATTGCGAATAAACAACTCATAGTATGTAGGCTTCTTTCCCGAACTTTGTTCTTGAGGTTCAAAACAAAAAATGTATATAATGTGATCACACAATTAAAATATTATTGTAACAAATTTTCTTATCGTAAAAACCTAACCATGCATTTAGCATGTGAAGAATGTCATGATAGATCCTCCACGGGGAGTATGAGTGGCGGGTTCACGGCTTGCCAGGCTGGCTTGTTTGTCGCGCTCTTGCTATGTACTCAGGCTTATTGAATTCATCATTCCATGCCTTCCAAATATCATCAGAAACATAGGCCGGCTTTTGTTTGGCATTCTTAATGGTCCAATTGAAACTCTTGTATCTAATAGTTGCCTGTTTCTCCCAAAGAATCTTAGTATACCACTTATTTTGATCAACGAAAATATTTCTATAAATTTGCAAAAAAAAACAAATAGTTAGTACAAACTCATTTTATATTTTAAAAATTACAATATATTTGAAAGAAATATTGCCTGAAAATCCTCAAAATACAAATCTTTAGTGTTATGAGGAATGTTCTTCCAAGTATACCCATCCTTGTTATTTTCTTCGAAAGTCTTAGTGATCATCAGTGAGCATTTTTCGTGAGCAACAACCTATGATGAAAATTACTTTCTTGTTGGTTTCGGTATTGAAAGAGTTAATAATACTAAGCGAATAAAGTCATTTTCTTCAATGTGATATTAATCATTGATTAAGATTGGATAATTAAAATGCAATTGACTTAAAATTCTCTTGAAAATGACTTGAACATATATTTTATCTAAACCTATACATTGTGGACAAGTGTTTGTGTTTGAACCTTCTTATCTTTGGTTAAGTGATTAGAGTAATTAATAGGATAGCTCAGCTCTAAGCGAAGTCTAAGAAAAATGATGAGGGATAATGGGCTTGACTAGGCGATGCAAAACAAAAACGAAAAAAAAAATTAAGTTGACTCTTTCACACGCCCCCAGTGTTGCCACATTTGATTACTTGAAACTATGAGTATTCTAGTGTATTGGTACATGTCAATTAATTAAATGTTATCAATTATGACTATCTTTCATTAAAGCACTTGAGTGGTAACTAAATTTCCTAGATTGATGGATAGTAATGCTTATGACATGTTAATATATACAATACATGCTTCTATTTGCATTATTAGAAGAAAATTAAGTTAATGAAAGCTTACTCTCTTTTCTCAATAGTGATCACATCTCTAGGGTAAAATCTAGAAGTACCATCAATGGCCAGCCTCCAACATTTATAGATTCAGCAACAAATGTTGATGCGACGATTCAAATTGTTGTGGTGCTGTGTTTGGCGGAGGAGGTGATGGATGTCTTGAAGGATTTGTGATTGTATCATGGGAGTGTGTCTTGGGTCCTACGGTACATTATTTATCTCATCAATAGACTCTGTCCAAGATCTACTATTATTATTACCTCTACCTTCATGGTTTCCTCCTCTTCCTTTACCTCTACCTTCATGGATTCCTCCTCTTCCTTTACCTCTACCCATCTACACATATGATGGTTAGTAAACCAACCACCCAAGAAGTTCATCGACAAGCATAAATGTTAATTTACAAGCATAAAGTCAGCATTGTATCTTATATTGAAATATGATCACAATAGCATAAAGCATAATGACATACAAATTGAGTACTTACTTCTACTATAGTCCCTTCACGATTATATAATATGATCACAATAATTGTATGATATCGATAATTATAAAAAATAGCAGAACTCATACTTGTTTTTGTATAAAGGTATCATGCAATTCATACTTAGACTTGCCTTTGTCAACTCTAAAGTTCTTTTCAGTTGAATCACTGTACTATAAAATGATATTGATGAGATGAGCTTTAATGTGTTTTAAGCATTATCATGTGTTTTCTAGATTTAGTTAAAGGAGACCAATATTTTAAAAATAAAATTCGGCGCCAAGCGATTTTGTTATGAGTAATATACCCATCAAGATAAAGGTTTATGCACTTTAACATGTATAAGTTTGTCCCGTCGAGAAGCATCGACCATCTTTGGTTGTATTTGAGTGAAACTGTATACCTGATAATGGGCATAGAAAGGAATATTGAGTTATGTTTGGTCCTACTAGGCCAATTAAAAAGGCCAATCAAAGACAAAGAAACATATACATTGTGTAAGATTTTTATGCCTGGGAATTTCTCAATATATTGCCAAACACAAAGGATTGAATCAGGTATAAGAGAATTCCCACTTCACAAAAATCTCTTACTTGATTATAATACTCCTCCACAAAACCACCCTTACAGCTATCTCTCACAAACATTTTTTTTATTTTTGTCAGTAAACCATAACATAAATTGAAGCTATCCCTCACAATCCGTGATCGTCATCCACACTTCCATGCGCCCAAATTTTTCGTACTATGACTAGTTTCCAATTTATCTGGGCTTTATTTTCTAGGCTCCCTTCCCCGAAATCCCTTTGAATATGCTCCATCCTTAAGTTTTGCGGAGTCCTCCCGAATGACATAAATAAGTACATAAAATGAATTGGAATACCTGAAAACTTACTTTTGATCAAAACAAATTTCCCTCATTTTGAAAGATATTGTCTCTTTTGCATATTTATCAAATATATATATATATATATATATTGTCTCTTTCACAAAGCAATCCCCAGTAATGAAGCGAATAGGCAAAATGTAATAAAAATTACTTGATGAAGGGGGTGAGGCGTACATGGACAAGGGAAGCTCAAAAAACCAATAAAAAACAAAGAAAGCCCTCCTTATGAGCAGCCTAACCAAGCGATTAAATCAATTGCTAGACAAGTAATCCCAACCCTTAGACCCTTCCAGTCGATGTAAAAAAATTACACAAAAGAGACCTTAATTCTTGATGCGGCTTCGGCATTTTCTGTCTTTCGATGAACCCTATTCAAGGCTTTCTTTCTCTTCTTCACGACAAAATGACCATGCTACTCTAAGACATTTCTTTGGCCAGGAATGCATGCCTAAACTCCCGAATAAGGAGAATACTAGTGTATAGTAAAATGCGCTGGGAGTAATGAAGGAGAATGTGATCATAAGATTCCCTACTCATCATTTCAAAAAAAAAAAGCATTTAAAACATTTATTCATCAATGACCATTTTCTCTTCTTCCAGCCCCCATCCATAGTTGAATCCTCCACGGGTTGCTTCCATCAAAAAAAAGAAAAACTTGTCATCCTTGAAGAACCTCCACACTATTCTATCCTCTACCTCCCTTCCTCTTAATTTTGAATGCACAAAGGAAGGCGTCGATGAACGGAAGGATTGAATCGGTATTACGAGAATATGGAAAATAAGCATGAACATGGAAAAAAAATGGGAAATAAGCGAGCCTCAATTTCGACAAATTTTCCATTTCCTTGGGAAATGCATAAGAGAAAATAATCCACTAAATCTCGGAGTCCATCAAGGTGCACTAACACCTATCAATGGTTCCACAGATCAAGCCTTTGGGTAAGTAATAAATCTTTTGAATGCGAGACACTAAAGAACCCATTAGTAGGCACAAAAATGAAAAAAAAAAAAAACTACAACCATACCATTATAGTATGATTGTTCCACCAATCTCAATATACCATGAAATAGAAAACTTAAGGGGCATTTGGTAGTTTTATATTTAAGCTTTCATGAAAACAAATATGCATATTATTGTTTACTTACAGTATAGCGACTCAGATTTCGTATTTGGAGGAAATGGTAGATGTAAAATCTCTGCCGCTGAAGGACGATCAAATGGATTCGGAGAAATTAGCTGCTTCAACAGGGATGCTTGCTCCGGAAACTTAGCAACCCAAGAAGAAGGGTTATGTTTGGTCCATTAAAGAATATTAGGCATAATAAGGAATATTAGGCATAATAAAATTCCATATTATTTTCCAATCCATAGAGTTATGTTTGGTCCATTAATATAATTATTAGGAATGAGAGTGATCATAAAGTAGACATGATAAGCATAATAAGGAATAAAAGCATACTCTCAATATTAGGCATTCAAGGTAAACAATAATTAATCAAGGTAAACAATAATTAACTAATCAATTAAATCTCTTAGTACTATATATCATTTTCTAAGTATACTTATATCATAAGTATCAAGTCACAATACACATTAGGTAGGTGCGTGATCTTATTCTTGAGTAGAAATGTTTTTCTGAATATTCTCAACAAGTTATCTTCAATGGATCTTATTTTAGAAGGAAACTGTGTCAATGGTATTATACATTGCATAAATACTGAATCTTGAGATCATAAGTATTTATTTTTAGAATACACTCTACTTTCTCCAATCAAGCGATTTTGCAGAAAAGAAACCAATTAGAATCTCCCCCCTTTTTCTTTTTTTCTTTTTCTTTGGGATTTTTTTTTTGATGCAAAGTGATTGTGTATTTCAACGGTGGTATAGGAGTATGGTAAGAAAATAATTGGTTTCCTACTCAAATAAGACTTACCTTAATTATTAGGCGGTTGGCGGACGGATGAGCGAAATGATGGACGGTATAATGAAGAATGCCATAATCGTTGATTAATATGTCCCGATGTCGGAAGGGATTCTTCACGTGAAGCGAAAATATAGTAGAAAATTAGCATATAGGCTTACTAGAGGCTGGATTGTATCTTGGTTCACTTCTTGGTATAAAGATTTCCTATTGAAACACCAGCCAAAAAAAAAGCGTTGACGAGAAAATCGGGTTGATAGAGGATACGATAGCTCCTTTTGGAACCGGGAAATACTAAGGAAAGAAAATAATGAGAAAATAGAGATGAAGAGAATTTGAAGGAAACTTATTTATTTGTTTCTTTCAAATATAAGGACTAAGAAATTTAAAAATATGTAAAATTTTGATTATATTTGATTTTCTTTTATATTTTCCACAATAAAACCAAACATGAGAAAAATCATTTTCCTTAGCATTTTTTTTCCATTCCCAATACTTTCTAGGTTCCAAATGGAGGCTTAGGACTTTGACAACAAACCTTTTGGCAAGAACTCCAGATTCCGCAAATTTTGCATGCGCTACAGTACGCTCCAATGTTTTGTAGCATTTGGATCATTGTTGTCAACTTTATTACTTGACTGACCACAAAACTATCTTGGTGAATAAGAACACTAGTGTATATCAAGAAGAACAATGAATGTACCATCTTCAAAAGCTGAATACCACCTAAGACTAGGTGGCATTTGTTTTTTTACTTTTTGCTGAAAGAAAAATAGCTTCTAGCATTCAGGCTGTTTGTTTTTTTAACTTTTTGATGACTTATTGCTGAATTTTTTAAACTTTTTGCTGAATAAAAAAGCCAAAATATTTGGCTTTTGGCTTTTTCTTAAGCCAAAACATTTCAATATTTGGCTTTTTGGCTATTAAGAAAAAACTAAATATTGAAATATGAGAAAATCGTATACTTTATGATCCAATTAAAACTCTCATGATTTCTTTCATAATAAATCAAAACATCAATCCATGAATGACAATGGAAAATAAAGATTAATCATTAATCACAAACACTCTCATTTTCCCCGATAAAGAACCCAAATCAAACAATTCACAAGAAACAAAAAGAAAATGTGGAAGCGCACTTCTTGGAACCATGAAAAAACGAAATAAAATTTGGGGTTGTGTTGATGGGTAGTGAAGTGATACTTACTTCAATTAATGATTTCTCTTGCAGGTGGTATGAATGATGGTCCTATGCACAAATATCACCAAACCTCAAATCGGACTAGGCTAGGTGGCCCTAGTTCTTCATTGGATGTACACCCAGGCCAATCCGAGATACCATTTTATATTATGCTTCAGTTCTTATATAAATAGCCAAGAAGATACTTGAATTTTTTCGATAAATTTCAGAAGCATGTTATTTGTGTCGAAAAGAAAAAGTTTCTAAGAACAAGTGAGAGATTCAAGAGAGCAAATATGCTTATTTATGATTATAGACTTATAGCATCTAAAATAAGACCATTCATCATCACACACATGTAATGTGTGATATAATTCTAACAATAAAAGCATGCATTATTCATCTTGTCCACACTTTGACTTGGGTCTTTGATGTGTGTACCGTCAGGATGGCAATTCAAAATGGAGGCGACAACCAAAAATGCGCTCTTAACCTTTGTACAAAATATACTAAGAAAAATCACGTGGACAAAGCAATTAAATAAAAGGAAATAAAGAATGAATAAGAAGAAATTTGGATATAAACTCTATTTTCAAGGAGTGCAGGTTAATCATTAAAGTTTCTTGTGCCACTAAGCAAGTTGTTACAATTTTCCCTAAAAATAATAGAAACGAAACCGGCCTGAATTCCAAACTCATCCCTTCATTACATCAAAAGCCAGGTTAAGGAGTCAGAAAATGGACAACTACTGATTATAATATCTTGGGAGATAAGTTTACTAGGGTGTTTCAAAACAAGATTGCAAAAAAATACTACAAATCAGCAAAGTCTTCATCATCATCTTCATCTTCTGATTCAGATTCCAAAACATGTTCAAGCTCATCTTCAGATTCAATTTCATCATCTCCTACATCAGAACCTATATCTCCACCATTTGGATCATTAAGAAGACCAAGATCATTGTCCTCCATACCTCGATCTGATGTAAATTAATTTCATTGTCTGAAAGGCTTAATTAGGCATTGAAGAAGTTTTCTTTGACAATTCAGGCATCTCTACAACTGCCCTCGCCTTAATCTTGCACACAGCTATCCAATCCGTTTGGGCTCGCCTTAATGAAGGATATGGTACATAATATACCTGGCACGCCTACATTGCAAGTATGAATGGTTCATATCTATTAAACCTTCTACTTTTGTTGACTTCTACGAGGCTGTAATTTGGGTGCCTCCTAGTACCATGCCTTGAAGGTCAAAGAGCAATCACATCATTTAAATAGAACCGTTCTTTTGAATGGATAACCGAGATACTCTAACTCGATATCTCTATCAATTGACCATAATAATCACTAGCATTCTCACTATAGTTTGTACCCTTAATCTGAAACCTGCACTTATTCATGGTAGCGCTACGACGGTCCGTGACACATAGTATGAAATTTGTACCCATTGACAAAGGCTACATTGGATAAGACTATGTGGTTCTATTGGCCTTCAGCAGAGCCTTTACAAAGATGTTTGTCACGTTATTACTAGGATTACGATGCACCATTTATCAAAAATATTAATGTCAATATGTATTTGATTTAAAATATTTGATTATGAAAAATTATAAGGTCAAAAAATACTCTTACATAAAGTTCGAACCATTCAACAAAATTATTATCGAGCATTTGATCAATGTATCGACGCATAAGCTAATTCTTTGGATCTGTATTTCAAAAATGGCTTGAGAATGTAAATACTTCAAATAAAAAAATAAAACCATTAAAATACAAAAATCAATAATTTTACTAGTATTCAAAAATACTTACTCGATATAAGGTGTAACCTCATCACAATTCAAAAGAATATAGGTTTGAGCGGCCCGAAGTTCCCCGCCTTCAATTGGCCTAGGCTTTGCAGTTACATAAGATCGTCCAGGATACGTGAATATTGACAAATTACCTTCTATTGGAGCAGCCCCGACCACATATCGTCATTCTGGGGCACATTCCATTTGTCTTGGCTATGAACATGCGATTCAAAGTAATGCGAACAAAAGTTTGATGCTTCTTGACTAAATCTACGCATTACTTATTGAACCTTCTACCGCTCGAGCCTTAATGCAGAGCATTTTCAAATGATGGAAAAGGAACCTATACATATATATATATATATATATGACAACGATTAATTGTTTTCTTATGTTATTAACATCAAATATCAAGGAAATTGAAAATTTAATATGAAAGTTAGTACCTCTCAAGCGGGTACATCAGTAGCTTATCTTTAGGCTTGCCCATCCTTGCTTCATATGGCGAGTGAGACGGGCGAATATTCCATTGAGTCAAAAAGAACGGGAGGAAATATCTCTCGAAAACACATAGAATTTACGGAATTTCTAACTCAATCTCCTCATATCTTCTCTTAGTTTTATGCAGGGTTCAGATTATCTTTAAGGACCAGCTCAACTGGAGTCGATTAGTTTCCTAAACATTCGTTGGCGTCAAATTCAGTACTATTGGGATTAACTTTCTGCATAAAACGTGAGTCATGACTTTTCATTCCAAAAAAGTTTGTACTTCTTTAAGTCCACACATGCGTCCCATATTTGACATAGCCATCGGAGAAAATTTGAGGTTTTTCACCCATTCTGCGGCTTGCTTACCATTCATATCCAAAGTGGTTGCCTTTGGATATTTAATGCATTCTTCTCACAACTCTTTTCATCGATAAAACATGTAAATCCTCCTAGCTTTGATGTTGTCTTTTGTTTTACCCTCGATATTCATGCCAGTATTGAACACATTCTGGAAACCACATTTTCTCTATGTGCATGACATCGAAATTTGTGACGAATCAGATTGGTACTCAGTAAGGCAAATCCCAAAATATACTACGTTTTCTCCAACCACAACCACTAGTTTTACAAATGTTGCTATTGATCTCATCTGCATCAGCTTCAGTTACCTTTCTAAGTCCCAACATCTCGATATGCTCTAAAATTTGTGTTCCAGACCTAATGGGCTGTGACTAAGAAGAAATTGTTTTATTTTTAATAAAGCGGGTTCTTGTTTTAAATGCGAAGATTGTGAGCGAAATTTTCAATGATTGTCGAACCATGATGTCTTTGACCATTGGGAGTGAAAATGCATCTGAGTACTCCATACAATGCGAGACGAGCTAATTTGGTATGCTCCATCCAGGAACAACGTGAGTATGCCGGAGAAAATCACTAATGATCCATAACAAGATGCTCTCATTTGAAAATTCTATTTTGAGACACATCATATGTTTCAACACCCACCTCCCGCAAGTGTTTGGTCGACTATTAATTGGTGAAGGAACACATCATCTTAACATGCTTGGGGTTGTTCGGCCTGGAGTACAGTGCGACAAGAACATATGATGCTCTTTCATACCCATCCCCGGTGGCAAATTATATGGTGTTACAATGATTGGCTAACACAAATATTGATTACCCGATTGACTAAACGATTGGAACCCATTTGTGCATAATCCCAACTTGACATTTCTACTCTCCGCGGAAAATGAAGGATGCATCTGGTCAAAATGAAACTAAGCCTTCGAGTCAGATGGATGATGCATAACACCGTCTTCCTTGTCATGATCATCATGCCAATGCATATCCATAGCTGTTGCTTTTGAAGCATACAATCTCTGTAGCCTAGGAATGAAGGAAGTAATACATCCTCTTATCTGAGAACATCACTTACTTATGTTTCTGTTGACTCCCTTCTCCTACTTTTGTACCTAGGACACTTACATAACTTACAGCAGCACTTCTGACCGCTATCTGCAATATATCATGCACCGCTCCACAACAATCAGTTTTATCCGCAGGAAGATGATCCTTCAACCATCTTCTTCGTATCGTAAAAATTCTCATGATGTGTTTCTACAGGAGTAGTGCCTCTTTTATAAATTCAATAAGTCATAACATCAGGCAAAATGATATTTTGACTTAATATTCAACAATCGAGCTACTGCAGATAACTGTGAGTGCTTCTCACACCTTGGCCACAATACTTGATCGGTAAAGCAGCAACATCTCATACATGTTTTTGCTATCGGTTTGGACTCTCCTTACACAGTGTCAAGTCTAAAATTAGATCAGCGCATCCATAACCATGGTATGGTATGGACCAGTGGTCATTAGCATAAGTGACCAAATGACCTTCACCAGTTCATAATTTCTATGAGTTGTAGTTTCCCATGAAATCTCCACTCATAATGTCTGAAATAAACCCTTTTGCACTAGGTGTAACAACATTCTCGGTTCTAAAACTCGATTCTTCTTTATACTACCACAGAACACCTTATTCTTGGTCCATCGGTCAAATACGGTTGACTAATTGCCAAATTGAACAAAACGATGCTCATCAACCATTTGGGTTTAAATAACCACCGCGCATCTATTATACATCCATTTATGCAGCCGAACTCATACTTAATTTCACATTAATGAACCTACGAGGACAATCAATATTTTATATATTTTGAATTCATGATCCTTATATAATAAAAGAAGCATATATTGTTAATGTTATTTGGGGCTAATTAGCAGTATGCATAATGGACAGCAGTTGATCGGTATTGTATGGTAAAGGACATCTCCAAAAGCGATAATTAGAGGCAGAAAGAATATGTGAAAAAAATTCAATTCATATATATATATATAACCTATAAATATACGGGTATTAGCTAATCTGTGTGTGATAAAAAATAAGACAAGGGCACATCGGCTATATATTATATTATTATAACAATTAATTTATTCCCAATTGATGAGAATAGTGCTTAGAAAACATAGCAAACCCATCAAGTTCTGCCTTGACTGAAACTTGGAAGTTGGACTGGAGTTAAAACATCTGAAGACCAATGAAATGAAATCAAGTATGTCTGAGTTTATTATGAGAATTAAGAGACCCAAAAGATTAGTGTGGAAAATGGGGGTGCTGCATTGATTCTGGGGGTTTAAATGAAATTCGGGGAGGTGGTAGGTATATGCCATTCAAAGTAGACCACTCAAGATTTTTGTATCTCATAAATAGCAAATGGTGACATACAATGGCGTGGCGACGGCGGTGTCGTCGATCCTCATAATAATCTCTCGATTCATAGGAGCGCATCGATTTATTTGGAACAGGAAGCGAATTTTTCTAATTTCTAAATGCCAGCAAAGTCACTAGAAAGTTTAGAATCAGGATTTAGCAGGAGAAAAATGCAACATGGTTGATAAAATACTAAAATCAATGCCGTGTTTCATTCAGCTCATCAGGCCTTAAGCGAGAGATGGGCCAAAGAAAGTTTCAATAAATAACATATAATTTTTAACTAGCACTTTCCTCAATTGTTTGAAAGTAGGATCTAAATAAGCCTAGGACAAAGAACCACCTAGTAGCTGGATAATTATAATCTTGTGGACCGGGCCATGGAATCGGGTGATTATTAAGCTGACAACATTAATTAGAAAGAAAAAAAAAA
Source organism: Tetrastigma voinierianum (assembly GCA_016808115.1). Lineage (NCBI taxonomy): Eukaryota > Viridiplantae > Streptophyta > Magnoliopsida > Vitales > Vitaceae > Tetrastigma > Tetrastigma voinierianum. Next base: position 115,030 of record JAEQBH010008187.1, read on the forward strand.
AGAGAAAAAAAGAAATAGTCGATATAAACAGCGGAAAAAGGAAAAGATAGGAAATAGCTTCAATAGCAAAATCATGATACTTCTACCACGACACCGCCTATAGCTTCTCTACCCAAATCATGATAGCAAAATCCGGATACCGGGGAAAACCCGATCAGTGCTGAAATTTAAAAGCGAGAAAGCATATATGTAGCCCGATCGATTAAAATCAATCAAATCTATGACGAAGGATTTTGTTAATGTTATTTGGGGCTAATTATGACTATACCACGAGAATGAATCATCACAAAAGAAAAATAATCATCACCAAACTTCACAATTAACAATTTGTTTGCCCAAAGCTTTGACATGTCCCACATCGTAGATAAGATTCAAAACATCACCTGTGCATATAGTTACAATTAACAAAACATCAAATTAGTATGCACCCAAAAACTTCCCCAGCACACCAATTCAACAAAACATCAAATTAGTATGCACCCAAAAACTTCCCCAGCACACCAATTCAACAAAACATCAAAATCCCCTACAAACAACAAACCCACTTTTATGAAAAGAAAAACAAAAACCAAAATATTAAAAGCATTATTAACTACGATCTAACATCAAAAAAAAAAAAAAAAACAAATCACGAAGAATGCAAAAAAAAAATGCGTCAGAGAACTCACGGGAGGCGCGGAGTGGGGCGACCACATATGCGCGAACATCGGGAATTGGTGAACATAAGCACTCTGAATCAGATCAGCGAGAAACCCGAAACTATTACCACGGCCCGAACCCTCAATGGCCGGACAGGAAAATCCCACAAAAGAAGGAGAGCGTCGGGGCAAACGAAACCCTAGAATGCAAATCCGGAGATGCAAAGATAAGCAGAGATGTTGCCGGTTAAGATTAGAGCGAATCAAGGGTTTGGGAGAGAAGATAGAGAGAATCGCGAGAGAGGCCCCTTGACTACGACCCTTTAGGCGAGATCAACGTGAAGATGATAAGATGAGAAGGCGAAGGCCCAGAAACCCTTATGTAGAGAGGGCTTTCGAAATAATATAATTTTCCCAACCTTCAAGCCCCGAGTGAAAGACGATATGTGAGCAGTGTCACACCCTTGTGGAAAACTAAAGCTTGATAGCTAACCTTGAGGCTGGCCACTTTACAGGGATCAAAATCGCCAATCCCGATTACAAAGGAAACCTCACGCTCTACAATCATGAACCCGAAGGTAAAAGGAAGAAGACCAAATCAAAAAGAAAAAAATCGAGCCTTTAAAAAAGAATGCTTGTAGAATGAAAGCTACCTCGGTACGGAGGAGCGATGAGCAATGAGCAGGAGAGAGAGAGGAATCACGGAGGAAGCAGGCGAAAAAATTAATTACAGCGTCGTGAGCGAAAGAGAAAGAAAGAGATAGAAATAGAGCGAGGCGGGCAGTACCTCAGACAAGTCCTTTCGAGGATTTTGAAACTTGATTAATCTCGTTTTGGGTGGAATAAATATAAAATATATTCTTTTGACACTGCTCATAGCCATTGTGTCTCTTATTCTTTTTTTTTTCTTCTTTTTAAATTTTATCTTCTTTCTTAATATTCTTTTTCCTGATTTTTTAGAATAGAATTAACTTTCCTCCTATGGGTTCCTATTTCCGTATTGTATATGCATTATTTATAGAAATATTTGGTTAAATAACCTCAAATAATCAAACATTTTGTAAGCTTAACCCTATTTTTCATGCGTTTTCTTTAAAAATAACTTCTTGTAGACAAAAATACCCTTGATTATCTTATATATTTATTATTTACATACATCTTTAATAAAAAAAATATTATTTTTGTAAAATAACAATTAAGGTATTTTTATCAAAATGGTGGCAAAAAATTGATAAAAGATTAGATTTTCGAAATTTTGCTTTCAAATCATCTAATATATGGAAGACGCTACCCACAGAAAAGAGTTTTATCCCAAAGGTGGAAAGTACAAGGAAAAATACTAAGAAAACTAAATCTATTTTTTCATGTTAGGTTTGACGATAAAAAAATATAAAAGAAAATCAAATACACTCGAAATTTTTTAGTTTTTTGAGAATATAAATTGTATATGCATTATATATGGAAAAAGTATAAAGGAAGCTTAGGGGGTATTATGCACTTATTCACACAATAGTATTAGTATATGGTTGACTCACACCCCAAAAGAGTTGAATCTAGTTGGTGTTGAGAATATGGCGTACTCACATGCCCCGATCCCGAGACCCGGTGTTTTTATTTTTATTCAAATTTTTCAAAAACATCAAAAAATATCTTAATCCATGATTCACTTACATACAACCTGTGATTTCAAGATATTTGGAAATTTTCTAAAGAATAAATACTAATGAGTGAGCCAATTTTTTTAGGTCAAAATTAATTATAATTTTAAAATTTAGAGATATTTAATTTGTTGAAGAAAAATAATATAAGTGCATCAAGTAAAATATATTATATAAACACTTTCTTATTATTATAAAGAATTTAAAATAAGTATCTTTATTAATTATACATCCAATTTTTTCTTTGAATAATTATATAGCTTGTTTTTATTGTAATATAATTTACTATATGATTAGAAGCATATACGTGGGAAGACATTTTCAAAATGTTGTCAGTTTAGAATATAATATAAATATGATAAAAATTTGGATTGATGATGAGACAAAATAAATTATTTTTACATTTACTTTATATTTAGGTGTAATGCGTGATTTATTATTCACATTTTTAAATAATAAATCGGGCGGAAGAGGCTAAGAGAAGGATAGGTAGCGGTTGTGCCATTCTAGTAGCCATGTTTATTTTTAAATTCATTTCATTATTTCTTCTATTATATAAAAAATTATGTATTTTTATATTTAAAATTTTTAATGAATTTTAATTATATTTTATTTTCTTTACTATTTTTAAAAGTAAAATTAAAAAACCTTCAACTTATGTATGTCTCGACTAATTTTAACGATTAGATAAAACTAACTTTCAATGATCATAAAGTGACTCGAATTAGTGAAAATTGGGTAACCAGAATGTTATCTATCTATCATCTAAAAATATTAGAGAATATATTGAGCACTAATTATCTTCAATTTTCATTTTTATTTTTGTGTGTATGCACAACTTGCCAGAACCTTCTTGAGGCGAAAGGTGGAGTTGAAAAGCTGCCTAGGACTATAAGAAGGCAGAAAAATTCAATTTTTTCTGAAAATGAAGTAAAGAAAACACGGTAATTTCGGTTGAAAAGCACAGAAATTCTCTAGATCTCGGATGTGACGGCTGCGCCTTTAAGTCGTCTTGCGAAATCTAGTGACCCATAAAAGTTTCGTCGGTGCGACGGTCGGAATATTTTACTAGACTACGGTGATAAATCATCGGTGACTTGAGGGCCCAGTTTTCACGAAAATCTCGGAAGTCGAGAAAATGGTTTAGTTAAGTTCATTAAAATAATTGAATGAAAAGAAATAAATTTTTCGGGACGAGAAATGGACTCGAATGAGGGCAATATAAACTATGTATCAAATAGTAATAATAGTAATAATAATAATAGAATAATAGTAATAATAATAAATGAATAAATAAATAAATAAAAAGATAAACAAAAGCCAAAAAAAAGAAACCAGGAGGCGTTGGTTCGGGAGAGAGAGAGCGTCGGTGAGAGAGATTTTTAATTTTTTTTTCTCTCTTTGTTTCTTTCTCAGGTCTATAAAAATCGGATTTGCGAGGTTTTCGTCGAATTTGAAGGCAAAGTGATATCTGTGGCGAGAGCTACAGTGGACTCCAAAATCTTGAAGTTTCGTCAAACTCCACGAGGTAGGGAATTTTCCTGCTTGTGTTATTTCTAGTCTAAAGGCTATTTAATGGTTTGAAGTGGCAGGGCGTGAAAGCCGTAATTTGATTATAATTTTGGGCCGAGTTTAGGAATTTTAGGAATTTTGGGAATTTGTTTTTGGGCAGTCAAAACATGAATTCGGGGCCCATTTTTCGACCGATTCGGGCTGAATTTCAGTGTTTTAAACGGTGCCAGCCCGGGAGGCCCACCGGGACTATTTTTAGCGATCTTGGGTGTGTTGAGGTTTTGGTTTGCTCAGGGAATGATGGTTCCGGGTTTTGTGATGTTTGGTATCCTGATATTTGGTGATGAAGCAGTGAAGGGACTAAGAGATTTGTTTTATATGGGTCGAGATTTGGGCCATTTTGTGTGTTATTACTAGAAATGCGAATAACATGTTTATGTGATTTAATTATGTTGATATATATGCATGTGATATATTAGCATGAATGTGTTAGAATTGGCATAATGCATTCCATATACCTTTGGGGTAACACAGAAATTGAGTGTGAGTGCATAGTTGAGATCGGCTTCTTGTGTTAGGTGTTTGATGGTGTGTCGTGAGTACACGGTTGTAGATCAACACCGCGTAGGGTGTTGATTAGTGGGCTTAATTAATAAGACAACGTCCAAATGAGTCACACGGGTTAAGAAAATGGAAATGGCTCGTGCGTTTCATATGCCTTTGGGGCACCTAAGTGATAAATTGAGTGCAAGTGGTTTCTTGAAGAATTGTTGGAGGGTTGACTGACAATATTATTTATGCGAGTGTGTCCACTCTGACATCGGAGGGTTGTCCATATAATATCAATCGTCGGAGTCTGCCGAATTGATATACATTGGAGGGTTGTCCATATAATATCAATCGTCGATGCACTTTGATTGATATACATCGGAGGTTAATCCATAAAATAAGTCGAGAGTCTATCCACTATTTATATCGTGGGTTGTCCACGGGTTAAACAATGCCTGTTTGGAAATGGTTTTTCATTCATGGCGAATGCATGTTTAGAGGAGTCGATGAGAACTTCGAGGCGTATGGGTGTAGAGACCAGCGATATCATAGTTATGTATAGGTAGTAAGAGACCTACGGTATCACCAGAAAAGTTATATTTGTTGCCCAAAGAAGACCTACGGTCCATGTTTATCCACATAGACTTTGGGTTGTGTGATAAATTCGGGATGACTTAGGATTGTTGTCCATTGACACTTGCATTGGGTAATGCGGTAGGTGGGAGTCGATGCCCAGGTCATTAGTATCTGGAGTGACGGTTGTCGGCGATTGGCGTATGCATGTGAGGCGGTCGGTGGTCGAGTGCCCGTTAAATGGCATGTAGACATTCAAGTAGACATGTGTATGTTGCACTTGGATGTGTGTTTGATTATGCGACCATTGCATGGACTTGGTGAGAGTAGCCCTTGTGAGGAGATTATCACTGCGGAAGCTGCTCACCAGTCAGTGGGACCCCCACCGCTCGAGGTATAGGGAGCGTTCAAGGGGCAGCCATCACTGAGGCGATTTAGAAGAAAGCTGGGTTGTGGCTTTGATAGTTATTATGTATGACATGTATTAGAATTGTAAATTGAATATATGTTTGTATGGAGAGTAGTGTGTTAACTCTTGAACCATGCGAGATATACATTCGGTTGGAATATTTATTTTGTGAGTATTGATGCAGGGGCCCAAGTGGCCGTTATTTTACTCGCGTTTAGACCCTGTGTGGTCTTTGTGTATGGTTGGGACAGGTTGTACCTTGGGTACGACTCCGGCGCAAGGGAGATTACGCCCGATTTTACGTGGTGGTGTTGGGTAACCCGAGCATCACGAGTATTGGGGTTGGCGGTTGATCAGCGGGACCCCGAGATAAGGCGTCTGGGACTGTGGAAGAGTTGTCCTCAGCGAAAGAATCAAGGTAAATTAGGTCACGGGGTTGTCTATGTGTTTTCAAACTTGTCAATTGTGATGATCAATCGGCGGAATGCATGAGTGAGTATTTTACCTACGCACCGAGAAGGCTTGGAATGTATGCAACATGATGCCTGAAAAGTCAAAGAAATAATGTACTATCATGGCTATTTGGGGAACTCTTTAGACCCATATTTTGTAATATTTATTTATTTATTGGGGCCGCACTAAAAACTCACGAACTTTTTTTGAGTTTTTTCATATTAAGTCTTAACTTTAAAAATACCATTTAAGAAGTCTAAATGAATTATTAAAGAAACAAATGATCCCAAGAAAATAAAAATAATAAAAGAATGGATATTTGATTGTTTAAACGAGGCTTGAGCAGCTACTATAGATTCTTAGGATTTCACATTGGATTTTTATATCCAATATTCACACTAATATTTATTAATTAGATTTTATTATAATTATAATGTTAATAATATTAATATTGGAGACTAGTCCTAATAAGTATAGTTGGAAGTTGCCATGTACATGTGAGTGAAGTAGTCCTACTAGTCATATCAATGTTTTAAATGAGGAAATATGGTAGTTTCTTCAACATGACAACATATTCGAACCTTAATTTTTTGACCTTCCCAAACTATCTTATGAGTCGCTATTTCAATTTATTTAAAAAATTAGGAACAACGACTTTGAAGAGCAAGTCAGATCATCGTTTAAAAATGTTTGATAAAAAAGGTAAATATTTGATACATGATTTAATAACCTTAGATATTACATCAACTAAATCTTAAGTAATGAGTTCTATCTTATGCAAATAGTTATACCACAAGTTTAATGCGATCATGTTCCAATTATCAAATATTTTTGTCATCTTGAAAGATTTTTAATTGGGGTTTGGAATTATTCCTTTTCCATTTACCCTTCTTGAAATTCCCCAACCAAGTCAGGTTTAATGAGTCATATTTAATTATCAAGCTGGCGTGCATCTTAAAGATTTTTATTTAGAGTTTAGGTATTTCTTTTCCCTTTATAGCTTCTTGGAAATAACCAACCAAGTCACATGAACCAACATTATCACAATATCATGTCCCTTCCCTTGATTGTAAATTTTTAATAATCCAGGAAGAGGGAACCCCACATGGACTTACTAACAAATAATTGTATAAAGTATGTAAATTAAATGAGACAAGTCATCGGTGTAGGCGCCACGCTGATATTGATCTTTACATCTCTTGTAGCTAAAATCGACCACCACCATATTCAAAATAATAATATATTATATCTTTGGATGGAAATTAGGGAATTATGGAAACATCTAATTTATCGCATCTTACTAGAAAGTAGCTTATACCACAGGACTACAAAGATTTATAGGGGAATTATGTAAGGATAATAAATCTTGTCTTTATTTATTTAATAAGGGTCCATTAAACTATTAAAGTCTTTAGTATATATTATGTGACAGCTGAAACAAAAATATATTTAACAATTAATTTTGCTTGACAAAACCTACCCAACGCCTATTCCCAACACCCCAGACACCCTCCCCATCAACTCAATTTCATCCAACCTATCTAATAGTATCTAATAGTCTATCTCTTTTTTTTTTTAATTGCACAAATTTTATGATTTTTAATTTCTTATTTTAATTAATTTTGATAATATAAAATATTATTTTCACTTATTTGGAAAATCTACTAAATAATTTTTTTTAAATTTTATTTATCCATTATTTTTATTCTTTTATTAAAATTTTATTTTGTATAATAATATATATATATATATATATATATATATATATATATATATATATATATATATATATATATATATATATATATCTTCTCTTCTATATATATATATATATATATATATATATATATATATATATATATATATATTTATGCTATATATATATATATATATATTCATAATACTTTTATTTATGATTTCGTTTTATTTTATTTTTGTATACTTTTATATTTTAAAATTTAATAAACTTGAAAATATAAAAATAGAAAATAAAAAAATATTATCCAAAAATTACATTGATACATTACATAAAGGTAAAAACGGTAATTTAAAAATTAGTGATAATCGTTTTAATATTTAATTTGAATATTTTTTAACTATCTTGATTTCTGTATTCTATTCAAATGATTAGTATTGATATTAACACTCGAACTATATTTAATTATGAACATATATATCCCCTTTCTTGAAGGTTATTTTTATGTATTTATTATTTTACGGAAAAAAAAAAAAAGAGATAAAGTTCATATTCAGTAAATTAATTAGTTATTTCTATTTCAAAAACTAATTGTGTTCTTTTTATTGATTTTATTTTTTCCCAAACATTTTTTTGAAAAATAATATATATATATATATATATATATATATATATATATACTCTCATATATAAAGATTGATGGGCAAATTTGACATTTGTTAAAAATGAAAAGAAATTTTAAATTAATCATATTCAACAATAATAGACAAAAAAGAAACCAAAGTATTGGTTTTTTAAATTAAGAAAAGCAATTAATTCATTTTAAAACTAAAATGATTAATTTATAATGTATTTGTGCATATGTGCAAGAGTTTTTTTTTGCCTTGGATATGATGTGGGGAAAATTTTGGTCCATTTTCTAATTTATTGTTATTATAGGGTATATGTTTTTCAATTGAGCTAACTAGTATATGTTGCGATTCTAGACTTTCTATTTATAAACAAAATTATTTAGTTCTTTTTTTCATTTTGTGTTTTTTCATTACTTATAAAAAGTAACTTTCTATTTATAAACAAATTATTTAGTTCTTTTTTTTCATTTGTTTTTCATTAGTTTATAAAAGAAGAAAAAAATACATAAATATTATAGGGCCAGAAAGATAGATGGACAAATAGGATATTTTCTAAAATAAAACAAATATTAGGGATAAAACCTAGATTGTTTGAGGAACCAAGATTTTGAATTTTTTAGTCTCGTACTTTTCTTTTTTTTTTTGAGGTCGATAATTAGAAGCGAGGTGAGAGATGGAACTTTCAGTCTCTGTTTAAGATCTCTAAATAGAGACGGAATGATTTTCGATCCCAAATTTGAGGCGAATCATTAGTCTCTATTTAGAAGGCGAGGGAAACAAGGCAGGAAATAAGTTTCGAATAATTTCCGTCTCTATATAGAGACGGAAATAGAGATGGAACTTTTCGTCTCTAATCAAAGACAGATTTTTTCCGTCTCTGATTAGAGACGGAAGTCTTAGATCTCATACCTGTTTCCTAAATAGGGGCAGGGTACTAAATCTCTAAATAGAGACGAAATGATTTCCATCTC
>JAEQBH010008188.1:0-102328 GCA_016808115.1 Tetrastigma voinierianum
TCTTTATTCTCCTCTTCCTCCTCCTCCTCCTCATCTGCCCCTGTTTCCTTCAGTGCCGGTTCTTTTGCAGAAATCCAAAAAAATCTCTCTGGGTTCCGACACCGATCCTCTGATCCCAACCCTTTCAAATCCTCTTCATCACATCCCGCGTCTTCCTTTCGAGACCTCTACCAACGCAATGTCGTTTCCAAACCCGAAGCTTCCCCCAGGGGTAAGGCCTCTTTTGATTCTATTCGGAAGAGCTTGAAGAAGCTCGGGCCAGTCTTGAATCCTAATGAGGCCGGCCAGAACAAGGGAAAAAAAGACCTGATGTCGCTGTCGGCTTTTAAGGATAGTTTGAAGCTCCGGCCGGTGGAGTCGAGTGCTGATCAGTCCTCTGTTGTGATTGGAGGTTCGGATAATGCTTTGCGCATGTCGCTGTCTGGGAAGGATATGAGAGAGGGGAAGGAGGCGGAGAGCACGGAAAAGAAGATGGGGTTTCTGAGGCCGTACGGTGTGAGGGAACTGGGGGAGAAATTGAGGGATCTTCGACCGGAGGTGAGGGGAGAGAAATGGTTTTCATTGACGGAGTTGAATGAGAGGTTGATGAAGATTATAGAAATGGATGAGAAGGAGAAGGATATGAAGATTATGGAGTTTCATTTGAGAATTTGAGCTTTTAACCGATTTATCGGAGGAGGACAGCAAGAAGCCCTCCGCTGGTGAGTCTCAGTATAAGTGATTGCTTCTTACTTGTTAGTTTTTCCTTTGTTTTTTTTTCGCTTGAACTACCCCAGTAGCTATCAAATGACTTATTTAGTGGACAACAGTCTGAATGGTCTTTATCTTAGTACTACTGTGTGACTTCTTAGAGGTATATCAAAGCAGGAAAATATTAGTTTGTTGTGGTTTCTTTGAATTTTGATTTTTTTTTAAGTGTTGGATTATATTAGTATAATTGATGTGTTCTTTTCATTTTCTTTTAGTGATTTAAGTATCTTTGCATCTGGAATCCTTATTCTTGCAGGATTTAACTATTATTTTTGGAAGTGCTGAGTTGAAGTTCTTTTCGAGCTGGGTATGGATGTCACATTGAAAAAATTTTTGGATTTAAAGCATATCCGCATCCAAATTGATAAGTCTTTCGTTCTCCTGGCATTTTAACTTGTTTCATGTAAAAATTTTTAAAATCTCCTTCATATAGGTACAAATTCTTATGAATGGAAACTAACTAGTTTGATCAAATTACTTTGTATCCTTAAAGACTAAAACTACCAATCATTTGGATATATGATCTTGTCTTATTTCTTTGTGCTCTGATGCATGATATTCTGCTTGTTGGTCTATCAAAGATAATAATTATTACATTCCACTTATTGGTCTCATCTCCTGTTACAGGCCAGAGAATGAATTTCTTAAGTAACTTTGGCCTGACTCCTAGCATTATGCAGGGTCCTTCAAAGGAACATTTAGTTGAGCAGGCAAGTATAGTTCCATTTTCCCCTGCTTCCTTCTCTTTGATTGGTTATTTCATATATGAGATTTCAATTCCTATAAATATATATTTCAACGGTTTCATGCAATTTGATTTCAGTACAACATTCTTATCCTAACCTCTTAGTCATGACACGCACCTTAAGAATTTAACATTGTGGTCCAGTTGATCAGTGACTCAAGATTTTAGGCTGTCATTTTTTCTTAATAGGTGAAAATGAGAAGGAATTTGATTGGTTGTATTTTCCTTGAGTAACTAGGATGGTCTTCACTTGCCCTTGAGTAACTGGATACTCTTCACTAGCCTTTTGGTGCATGAATATTGTTTTAAAATGCCCAACTGTGACAGGGTTAATCATATTCATCGAGAAAAAATACTGAAAATCTGGTGTGAGTCAACAATGTGGAAACGATGCTCCATTTCCAAGTTTACTCCTTAGAGATTATGAACATAGATGATATTTTAAAACTTCAAATATTTAGCTTAAAGGTCTATAAAAACTATTTAGCTTAAAGAATTCCTACATTTTGTTTTTGAGCATATACAGTTCCTAATACAATTGTTTCAGTTTAATTAGCCAACATAATTTGCTTTCAAGAATAATTTGTTAGTGGCTTTGGTTGACATACTTTATCACCCAATATGAAGTTTTCTGAAGTTCATTCTGGTCAGGGAGAAAATGAAAATTAAAGGGAAGGAGCAAAACAGTGAGGCTTCGTTTATGCATAATTTTGGTTGGGGTTTATTATGGTGATTTCACACAGGAATGGGGTGGGGAGTTGCATTTTTTGATGAGTAAAAGGCAAAATATATTCATCAAAAAGGAAACCTCGGAAAGCCCATAGGTATACTAGGAGTATAGAACCGGGACCCACCAAGGGGGACAAAAAGGAACAAAAAGAACTCACCAGCCCACACCTATACCCAACAAACCAACCCTTATCTACACCCCATCCAAGACAAAAATCCTATCAGTGTTCAGGTCATTCCACAATATACAAATATGTCCAAGACCAAAAATTATAAAGAAAAGAAGATTTCATCCTTGGCTGAAAACATTGTTGTTGGAACACAATGTCGCTCTTTTCTTCACAAATAGTCCAAAAGATTATGAGAGGGGTTACCATCCAAGTTTTTTTATGTTTTTTCCCCACAAAGGACCCGCTCCAAGAAAGAAGAGCTTCTCTAAATGTCAAAGGAAAGACCCAATTAACACCAACAGTCAGCTAGAAGAGTTCCACAACACCGCTTTTGAGCAAAGGCAACAACAAATGATCAATCTGCCTCTCCATCTCCTCAGCGCAGAAAAAACATCCGCTTGCTAAGACTCTTCCACGTCTCTTTAGCATGTCCAAGGTTAAAAATTTTCCTTAGGCAGCTTCCCAAGCAAAAAGCCCACTTTAGAAGGGACCTAATAATTCCAAATAAATCGATGCGGGAAGGCGACATCTCTAGAACCGTCCAAAGCTTTATATAGGCTGTTAACCAAAAAGTTCCCATCACTAGACTCTTTTAGGAACATCAAATCTTCTTGGCTTGGAAGAACTCTCTTTCCTAGGACAACCAGTAAAAGACTTAGGGCCTCATCCACCTCCCAATCATTAAAAGGTCTAGTAAAGCTTGGGGACCAACACCCCTCCTCCCACAAATCTGCAACTAAGACATCTTTATTGGCTGCCATAGAAAATAGAGAGGGGAAAGAATAGCATAAAGCCTCATCCTTGCACCAAACATCCTTCCAAAAACGTAACCTTCTTCCATTCCCCAAAGAAAAGACAGAGTGAGAGATGGTTGTATCCCATTCCTTTCTAATCTCCTTCCACACACCAGTCCCAAAAGCACCTCTAACTTCTCTAGAGCACAAGCCACCTTTTTCCTCCCCAAACTTCCCACAAATAACCTTCCTCTAGAGAGAATCACTCTCATTAGCAAAACGACATCCACTTGCACAAAAGGGTCTTGTTCAAAATAGAAAGGCTCCTAATACCCATACCCCCATCTCTTTTATTAGAACAAACCGTGGCCCAGTTCACTAGATGAGGATTAATATCTAGGTCACCTCCTCCTCATAAGAAGTTCCTTTTCAATATGCTCTAACCCCATTTCGACCTCTCTAGCAAACCAAGTGGACATAAAGCAAATAGGTGTTTGAGAGTGGGGCGGAGTTGTTGATGCTCACAAGGCGTTGTCCGAAAAAACTAAGAATTGATGTTCAGGTTTTATTTATGACTTCAAGTCAACTAACTCGCATTTACTAATTTAATACTCCAACACACTTTATCATTCATCTCATGTATGTGCAGTATTTCCATCCTGATAATTATGACATCTGCCGAGAAGATGAAACTCGAGCTTAAAAGTTAGAGATGAATTTAAATGTCGAATCAGATTGTGGATTCCGTACGTGTTCGCTGCAAAATTTCATCTCGAAGCCTCCGCGCTTATCAAGATTCATTGTTTTTGTTGTTGATGTCTATTTGTTTATTTTGCCTATAAAAAAAAATTTTATTCGTTTATTTTATTTTTCCCAAAAGAACTTTCATTTTCCCTTCTTTGTTGAATGATGCCTTTGCCCTTAAAAGAACTTTCATTTTCCCTTCTTTGTTGAATGATGCCTTTGCCCTTTTCTTTGCCACATCAATGTGAAGAGAGAAAAGAGAGAATCCCTAATTTTTATTTTATTTACTTTGTGCTGGCTTCGCCTCTACATTACATATCGACTATATATACACACTCACGAGACCCAATAATATAAGAAGAAAACAAAGGAAAGACAGTACAATATCTAACACTTCCTGCTCTGGAAAGATATAGTCATATGCACCAAGCTTGTTACAAATGTATTTAATTCTAGACCTCTAAGAGATTTAGTAAAGACGCCTCGCTTAGCTGATCATTTGAATTGACAAAACTAGTAGCCATACATCCCGACATGCGATCTTCTCTCTAATGAAGTGGCAAATAATCCCACGCGTTTGGTGGTCTTTCACAAGACCCTGACGGACGCAATACGTAGTTGACCCCTGCTATCACATATGAGCTTCATCAGTTCATCCTTTCCAAATTTTTCAACCTGAGAAGGTGGGTCTCACCATAAGAGTTCACATGTTGCTGGGGCCATACCGACATTTCGCTCAAAGCCTAGATTCAGTTTATTACGCTTTACTCTTCCAGATATTAGGTTACCACTAATGGCACAAGACTCTCAAGTGGAACATCTATCCGGTGCGAGCCACCTAACTGCAGATCCGTAACCAATAACCTGGGTATGGCCTCTATTCTCGTACAACACACTCAGTTCGGTGTACTTTAATATATCAAGAATGCGACTACAAAGATCCCAATGCATATCACATGGTGACTATAGGAATTGACCAACAACACTTACAGAAAGAAAATGTTCGCCGAGTAATGGCGGAGGTAGTTCACTTACCGACGAGTCGTCGATATCTCCCCAGATCTCCTAGCACTCCCTTGTCCCGGTACAAGCTCGACATTAGGATCCATAGTGGAGGTCGACCCGGCTTACGCCTAACATAAATCGGGTTTCTTCCAAGATGTCTAAAGCATACTTCCTTTGGGAAAGGACTACACTATAACTGGATCGAGCTATCTCAATTCCCATAAAGTACTTGAGTTTCCTAGTTTTTAGTTCAAAGTGGGTGAAAAGGTAAGCCGTGGTTTCGAATACCATCCTCGACATCGCTTTATAATGACGATGTCATCCACATAAACAACCATATAAATACACCGCTCGAAGAGTTATGATAAAACTCGAATAGTTCACAGATCGCAAGCATGCCAACATCGAACAACGGAACTAAAACGGCCAAACCATGCTCGAGGAGATTGTTTCAAGCCATATAGAGAGCGACGTAACCTGCACACTAAACCAGACTCCCCCTGAGCAATAAAACCAGGTGGTTGCTCCATATAAACTTCCTTGGCAAGATCACCATGAAGGAAGACATTTTTAATATCCAACTGAAAAAGTGGCCAGGAACACATAGCAACATGGAGAGAAGCACTTCGACAGATAATCTCGCAACGGGGAGAATTTGTTGTCAACATAATCGTAACCATAAACCCGAAAGTATCCTTTAGCAACCGTTACCTAAGGCGATCAACTCAATTCATCGACCAATCTTAATCGTGGTAAACCCAATCGACAAACTAACTCGGAAACTTACCAAATGACAAAACAACAAGATCCCAAGTGCAAGTGGAGTGCAGAGCAACCATTTCATCTACCATCGTCACGCACTGATGGAAAGAGCCTCTATCGGGTGTTCTAGGTAGAGAAACAGAGGAAATAAGATAAACAAATGCAGTAGGCAGGTGAAGATAATCGATGGTAACTCAAAAACTGTAAATGTGGATGAGGATTGCCAGTGTAGCGATTACCTTCCGGGCTGAAAGAATGGGCGTTATTAGCAAGAGGCGTGAGCCTGGGCATGAGAAGTTGAAGGATGGTGGGGCGAGCCGCCAGGGCCTCAGAAGGGAGAGGAACAACGGCACGGTGACGACGATGATAAACCTAAAGTGGACGAGAAGATACATCATCAAATATAGGCGGGGAGATGATGGGAAGGGGTAAGATTTCAGTAACAGGAAGAGACTTGGAGGAGGAGAAGAAGGGTGAGTCCTCGAAGAAGGTGAGAGAGAAAGTATCGATGAGTTTGAGGGGAATAACAACAATAACCCTTCTGAAGTCGGGAGTAGCCTAAGAAGATGCATTTCGTGGCTCGCGAAAGCTCTGCCTTATTCCTGAGTGAGTAATATGAACAGCAAAGACAACCAAAGACACGGCAGGAGCAATAAATAAAGTGGTTGGTTGTGGGAAAAGAAGTGAATGAGGAATCTGATCATGTAACACGAGAGGGCATACGATTAATCAAATAACAAGCAAGTAAGAATGGCCCCCCAAAAACGAATGAACATGATAATGGAGGAGGAGAGCACGAAATGCTCAATAAGATGACGATTCTTACGCTCACCTACCCCATTTTGTCGAGGAGTACGGTTAATAAGAAGATCGATGAAGGATCCCATGTTGGGACATAAATGAAATAAAGGGTGTAGAAAAATATTCCCTAACATTATCACTACGTAACACACAAATAGAAATATTGAATTGGGTTAGAATTTCAGCATAAAATTTCTAGAAAATAGAATATAACTCAACTCGATTTTTCATTAAAAATAACCAAGTACATCGAGAATAGTCATCAATGAAAGTGACAAAATACTGAAATCCTAAAGTAGACACAAATCAATAAGACCCCAAACATTAGCGCTGGACAAGTTCAAATGGAGATTTTGGTCTGATTATTCAAACGTCATGAATTTGCATACTTAAAGATGTTTCCTAAGTCGACAGGACTCGCACGCTAAAGTGACGACAAAGTGGAAAACGAGGACCATCTTCCGAACTGAAAGACTAGGGAAGCGGCCTGCACGACCGTGGATGAGGAGAGGAGAGCAAAGTGGAAATGCAATCCGCAGGAGATGATTGGCGAGGTGAGGATAGAAGCCTGAGACTCACGCTCGATGCCAATCGCCTTCCCCTGCATCTCTGGCCCCGTACACACAAATTTATCGAAAAATAATGAAAGGGGCTTAAGAGTACGAGTGATTTTGTTGATGGAAATAAGATTAAAGGACACTCAGGAGTATAAAGGATGTATGAGAGGTAAGAAGGAGAGGATGTGCCAAACCATGCCTCTAGCCACGTGCTGAGGGTTTTCATTAGCAAGGTAACAATAGGTAAAGCAGGGCAGAGTAAGAGTAAAGAGAAAAGATCTTTATTACCGCATATGTGATCGGAAGCACCGCAGTCTAGAATCCAGGTCCAAGAGAAGATGTATGAGTATAAGTAAAATGCACACCACCTCGGGCAACGGGATGCAACCTAAGCCGACTGGTCGCTGATAACAAGATAGTCATCATATCACCGCCGCGGGGGAATACCCAGACGCGCTGGAGGAGCCTGAGTCCCAGGCTAATGAGAATCAAGATCACACGGGCGCTAAGGGAGGCCGGCCCATGCAATTAATAACAACGATCACGAGTGTATGTTTATCGTGAATAGGTGCAAAGTGAAGACGCCGGCTCTTACTTCGATTACCACTGCTTCCTCCCCGAAGGTTAGTGTGAGAAACTAACACAGAAGAATCTGAAGAGATATCAGATGGCAAGTCTGTGTGGAGGAGATACGGATGAGGCGAGCAAACACATCATTCAAGGATGGGACTGATGGACTGCTAAGAATCTGATCTCGGACGGTCTCAAGATTTGACTGAGGCCAATAAGAGTAAGGACCATGAAGAACTTGTCAATCTGCGTTTGTTGAGCCACAACATCACTAGTAAGAAGCATCAGTGTCAAGAACTCCTTACATATGCATCCTACCAATATAATTGTGACATAAATTCACGCCCCGCTGTCTGATATCGATAATACAGGCTTCACCTTATAAAAAGACGCTTCGATATCATTCGTATGTAACTCATCGATTCCAAACTTAGAACATGTTTTGTAAGCCCGAAGATGAAGCAAAATTTTGATCAACTGATTTCCATAATACACTACATACACAGCATCTATTTTCTTCCATTGCACCTTGTCAACATTAGGTATAAGATCCTCCGTGTAATAAGATGATCCTTATAACCTCGTCTCCATGAACCAAAGTTTCACGTGTTTCGACTCAAAGAAAGATAATTCACTACCAATCAATTTTTCTGATGTGATATAGTAGGAGATCCGTAGATACCGTGATGTGTGCAGGATTTTAGTTACCATATCCACTTAACCGGGAGATCAATCACGCTTTGATCAAGAGAGCCCTTAATCGAGATTGAATCAAGTTTGATCAAGAGATTCTACAGGAGGGCGAATCACATCGTGGAATCGAGATGAAGAAAAAGTGACCCAAACCGTGGGAGAAGTTATTGACTGACGAGTGGCGGCGGAGGCTAAATGGGCAAAAATGTGAGGCGAGGCCAAGGTGGACCGTTAGAGGGATGGAGCGTTAAGACGGCGGCCTGACCAGCCTTAGATAGCGAAGTCCCGCCACCGTAAAGTGATCCACGTGCCCACATCGCCAAGACCCACCGCTTCGGCACGCGGGACGACAAGCCGCTAGAGAGAAGCGGCTTACGATCGCTACTGCGGCGGATCAAGTTTTCCGGGCGGGTTGCCAACGGGCGTAGATCGGCCGGGCGCTGGACCGAGGTTTCCGATCTGAGAAGAGCTGGTTTCCGTAAAGTCGCCCATGCGGCAATCGAGGAGATCCGACGACGAGGGCTCCGAGTAGAATAAAGTGACCGGAATGAAACACGATCATCGAAAAAGTAAATTAGGTTTTCTTTTAGCTCATACCATGTGAAGAGAGAAAGAGAGAACCCTAATTTTTATTATATTCACTTTAAAGCTAGTCATTTACATTACATATCGGGACTTATATATACACACTCATGGGGACTCCACAATATAGTAAGAAAATAAAGGAAAAGATCGCATAACATCTAACACAATGCACAAATAATCCTATAAATCATGTTTTATTTTTTAAGTATCGCTTTCTCCCGGTCGACATTCGGGTTACTTTGCAATCAATAATATACGGGAATTTTATTTAAGTACCTTATAAAGGAGGGAAGAAAACAGGTTAAATAGACGGGTTTCAACATCATCAATTATCGACTTAGTATCATAATAGGGTCTCGAGAAATCGGCCTACATCCCGATGATATACTAAATATACACTAGAAACTCCCAAATTTTTTAAGAGAATTGTTAAAACTATATCACAATTAAATACAATTACATAGACCAAAAGAATTAATAAACTCTATAGGAAGAGAACATTATATAATGTGTTTTTACCCATCCAAATAATAAAAAATTGAGAGAACACTATCCATTTATATAGTGATGAAAGCATGTTGGAACATATTTAAATCCTTATTTATCACCTCACCCTACATATTCGATAAAACTAGTAAAAGACTATTTTTTAAATAAATTTATTTTGAAAATCTTAAGAAGTAGTTGAAAATTTTAAGAAATATTTTCAACCATTAAAAGTTAACCATATAGCATCTTTAAAATAGATTATATATATATATATATATATATAATAAAAAATTGAGAGAACATCATCCATTTAGTGA
This sequence comes from Tetrastigma voinierianum, assembly GCA_016808115.1. Classification (NCBI taxonomy): domain Eukaryota; kingdom Viridiplantae; phylum Streptophyta; class Magnoliopsida; order Vitales; family Vitaceae; genus Tetrastigma; species Tetrastigma voinierianum. The sequence goes on from JAEQBH010008188.1 coordinate 9,652, forward strand.
TAAAGCATGTTGGAACATATTTAAAACTTTTTTATTTATCACCTCACCCTACATATTCGATAAAACTAGTAAAAGACTATTTTTTAAATAAATTTATTTTGAAAATCTTAAGAAGTAGTTGAAAATTTTAAGAAATATTTTCAACCATTAAAAGTTAACCATATAGCATCTTTAAAAATAGAATATATATATATATATATATATATATATATATATATATATATATATATATATATATATATATTTTTTTTTTTTTGATGGGTAAACAAACAGCATGTATTAACCATAAAAAGAATACAACAAAGCTGCCCAAAAGTACACTGGGAGTATACTAAAGGGAGACAGCCAAAAAGGGAGCCAACACTCAAGGAAAACCCACCAACCCTAAAAAAAAAATCATCTATACCCCATCAAAGTTAGAAAATTCAGTAAAGACCTATCTCTGTCCCCATTATACATGTTGGACCAAGACCAAAAATTACAAATGAAAGAACTCTTTAATCTTTAAGCAAAAAATGCCTCATTATCAAAGACCACTTTATTTCTTTTATGCCACATTGTCCAAAAGAGGCAACGAAGAGCTGCCCTCCACACTTTCTTACTTTTCTTTCCCACTTGGGTTCCTTGCCAAGCAAGGAAAACCTTTCGAATTGAAAAAGGAAAGACCCACCCAATACCAACAATAGCCAATATAAGCTCCTAGAGCATACTAGCTTCATGGGGCAATCGTCATCCAACAAAGGTTAATCAAAGGTGTAAGCAATCTCTATCGCCGGTGTGGCAAATATATAAAATTAGGCCAAAATCCGTCACCTTGGCGGGGATCGCTATGCCACTTAAATGTCTTTGTTTCATTACTTTTTTCAAAGCAAAGTGGTGGGATGTTGTAGCTTTAAGAGACAAGGGCGAAGGCAATCGGAAAGGCTTTTTAGGAAGGAGGCCCCCCTCCCTCCTATGTTGTAAAAGGAAGTGCGTGATCTTTCGCAATGCTCAGAAACCCGCCGCCAAGCAAACATCAAACCGGAAGAGGAAGAACTTCCTCAGGTTTACCTCCACCGTATAGCGGGTCCTCCCTTTCCAATATGAATATGGGCTCCCCGAGTCCTCTCTTCATGCCCTTAGGGTGGTCTACGATTAGATAGGAGAAGATGGTCTAAGGTTTCCTCCTTCTCACAGAGGTAGCATTTGTTTGCTAAGGGTCTTCCCCTTCTTTTGAGTTAATCCAGTGCCAACACCTTTCCCCAAGACGCCTTTCAAGCAAAAAAGCCCATCTTAAAAGGAACCAAAGGCATTACCGAAGAGGTAGAACGGTTCAGCATCTCATACATTAGCTTCACTGAATAATTACTAGAGTTACTCCCTTTGAAGATCAGCTTGTCTTCCCTATTTGAGACAACTCTCCAAGGTTGAATAGCATGCAGAAAATTCTCCACCTCCATCACTTCCTGAAATATTAAAAGACCTACTAAATCATGGAATCCATCCACCTTCTCTAGAATTGTCCCAGACTTCCCTTTAAAAAGCCTCTTTTCGGACAACCAAGCAAAACAAGGTCGGATATGCCATGCACAAAGCCTCCTCACACCAAATATCCTTCTAAAACTTACTCGCTACCATCACTAATAAAAATTTGGCATTATCATGATAAACTCCCATTTTTCGATTTCTTTCCACAGCTTGTCCCAAATTATCCCTCGCTCTCCTCGAGCACTCACCCCCACCTCCCTCCAAATTTCTAACATAGTCTCCTCCAGAGAATTCCTTTCATTCGCCAATTCCATTTTCATAATAAGGCTTTGTTTAGCTTATATAACCTTTAACACCCAAATCACTCAACCTTTATCCGTAGACAAGGCCAATTTCACCAAATGAGGCTTTTATCCGCATTACTCCCACCCCAAAGAATTCTCTAAAAATTTTGCCGCCCGCACGCCAAACTCGTGGATCCTAGTGCGACATGAAATAAATGGGAAGGTTAGACAGGGCGCTTCGGATAAGTATAACCCTTCCCCCTTTAGAAATATATCGGTGCTTCCAAATTTCCAATCTCCTCCTAATTCTTTTTTGAATAGGATCCTATGTCCCAACTGACTCATGGGCCCTGGCGGTGAGGCCTAAGTATCGCAGGAAGGGTTCGACTCAACCCAAATTTCGCTACAAAGCCTCAACATTCTCACTCCCTCCTATAGGGAAAAGCTCACTTTTGCCCAAATTAATTTTCAGCCCTGAGAGGGCCTCAAACCATATTAAAATCCACCCAGATTAGCCAATTGGTTAGGATTATCCTTCCAGAACAACAACGTATTGTCGACATATACAGTGTGTCGTCACACCACTCTTCTCCCCTCCGCTCCAATCTTGCAACCAATCAAGAAGTTCCCTTCCACAACTCAGATATCAAACGGCTTAAAATATCCATGCTCCAAGACAAAGAGATACGGGGAGAAAGGGTCCCCTCGACGAAGACTCTCATCAAAAGAAACCCAGGTGTCCCATTGATTAAGATCGAGAATGATGTAGTAGACATGCACAAGTGAATCCAGTTAGCCATCTTTTGACCAAACTCCATTCTCCTCATTACTCTCAACCACAAACTCCCAATTTAAATGGCCTTCCAAGCCTTTCAATTTCTAGTTTACAAACCAACCCACCTTATCATTGCTTCTCAAGATGGAGTCCACAACCTCATTCGGCAGAATCAAGTTGTATCTAAAATTCGCTCCTTCCATAAAGGCAATTGGGAGGTGGGAAACCACTTGTCATCAACCCTTCTCAAATTTATTAGCTAGGACTTTGCCAGGGTCTCAATGTACCCCTTCTAGCGCACTAATAGGCCATAATCTTTGATGTCCTCTTACAATTCCTTTTTTCAGGGATCATCATCAAATATATATACATATTTGATGGGTAAAAGCAAAAATGTCTTAAGCCACCAAAATGAACCTGTGGTCAACCCAGTATATAGAGATATACAAAGGCCTCGGGACAAACTTTAAATCAAAAGAAAGATACAAAACTCACTAATCCACAACTACTTTCGCAATAACTCATGCACAACCCAACCTAGTCAAAAGTCAATAAGAGATCTGGTGCCTATCATCAATAGAAAATTTTTACTCAAGACTGGGATCACGTAAAAACAATTAATCTTATTAATCGGGAATATCTCGTATTGTAATAAATAAACAAGTCTATTCCTTTCGTACAAATATTCTAGAAAATGTGTAGGGGGCCGCCATCCAAGCTTCTTACAATTTTTGCCCATAAGAAATCATGCCAAGAAAGAAGAGTTTCCCTTACAGAGAGGGAAGGCCTAACTAACCCAAAAATGGCTAAAGCAACTTCCAAAGACCTCGCCACAGGCAATGGACCAATAAGGATCAACTGTGCTCTTCCTTCCCTGGCCAAAGGAAACATTGCTGGGGCCAAGGCTTTTCCCTTTTTCTAGATGATCTCATTTAACTCTTTGCCCTAAGAGGCTTCCCAAGCAAAAACTAACCTCGTGGGACCTAAGGGTTCCATACAAAGCGATAAGGGAACAAGGAACACGAGTTTGAACCTAAGCATAATGTTTCATCAACAATCGCCATCTTTAGATTCTCTCATAAGCAACAAGGTCCTTCCGTTAGTGGGAAATTCTCTCCTCGGGATGGCTCAAGAAAACCTTGAACCTCCTAATTCCCAATCATTAAAAGATCTAGAGAAACAAGGAACCACTCCCTCTCCCCAAGACTGACTCCCAAAAGTCTCGCACTCAAGCTTCTTGTTAAATGTCAGCAAACAGAGAGAGAAAGCAAATGTAGCAGGCTACTTCCCACCTGTATCCCAAAATGAGCCCAACTACCGGTCCCGAGGAGATTAGTGTGATTAAAGCAAGGTCTCCCATTCCTTTTGATTTCTCTCTAACACACCCTGGTCTCCGAAGAGCCTCAACCACTCCGAGCACCAATCCCCCTCTCCTCCTTGAACTTTGAGCAGAGAACTTTCCTCCAAAGAGAATCCATTTCATTAGCAAAGCGCAAAAGCCACTCATTAAAAAAGCCCCGTTGCTTGAAAACCTCGACTCCCAAAGACTCCCTACTAGTACACACGCTGACCACTAAACAAGATGGAGTTTTTTGTCTGTGAGCCCTCCCCACAGAAATCTCTTTGAACCTACTTCTAACCTCAACTCAACCTTCCTCAACCAAACTAAAGACAGAATAAACTGGGTCTATATTATTACCAACCTAAGCTTACTCCTTCATATCAAACATATTGAAAAGAAACCACAGAAATAAGCATAAGTTGTGCTAATTCCACCGAGGTTTTGAACCCCGGGCTCTGAGCCGCGATCTTAAAGGGAAGATAAGATCTTCTCCTACCGAAATGAAGATGGCAAAGATTTGCTAATCCCAATCCCTATTTGCGTAATTTCACGACTCATAAGCAATAACGCAGATAAATATGTGGATCTTCATTCTGAGGTATGAGAATATGGAGGAATACATGTGCTAGTTTTTGGTGAAGAATCAAGACAAATGCAAATATGTCATATGGTAATTTTTTTTTTTTGATCAAGAAAGCAATATATATATGAAAATAGAGCACAAGCTCCCCAAAGTACAAGAGGAGTACAAGGGAACAATTATCACACTCCTCATCTATACCCCATCCAAGCAAAAAATCCCACCAAAGAATTTAAGTTATCAACATCAGACACCTAAATTCTTTACTTCACAAGGTAAACAGAAAGAAAGATTTCATCCTATGAGCAGAGGGAGCCTCATTTTCAAAAACCACCCTATTCCTTTCCAACTACGTCATCTTAATAAAACAAAAGATGAACACATCCAAACTCTCTTCCTTTTTTCCAACACTAAATAAGCCACAGTTGGGGTGAGAAGTTGCCGAACCAGACAGTAACACCCAATTAGCTTCGCAGAATTGCCAAAAGAAGATCCCATAACATCCTCGGTTTCGAACAAATGGATAAAGCAAGTGGTCTATTGTTTCTTATTCTCTCTACATAGAAAACACTTGTTTACTAAGGGAATCCCTCCTCTTCGCCTGGTCCAACGTAGTTGACCTTACCCCTGCAGTTTCGAAAAACCTAATTTTGGGGAACGACAGTTCCGTATAGATCTACCAGGAAACTCCAAAGGAGGAGAAACCATCGCCTACGACACATATGTCTAACCCAAAAGCCATCGCTAATAGACTCCTTAGCAAAAGATCCATCCTCTCATCGTGATCTAATCTTCTCATAGCAAGTAAAAGAAAGAACCTTTCCATCTCTTCCATCTCCCAGTCATTGAAAGGTCTAAGGAAGACTGGAGACCAAACCCCAACCTCCACTGACGAATCCCAAACATCTACTACCCTCGTCCCTCGTGAGCCGCTGTCGTAATCGTAGAGCGGGAAGGCATGGCTCAGCACGGTCTCGTCGCACCAAGGATCCTTCCAAAAACCTAGCCTTCTACCATTTCCTAGGGAGGAAATAGCATTTTGAGAGAAGGTAAGCCATTCTTTTCTGATGTCTTTCCATAAGCCAGTACCATAACCGCCCTGATGTCTCTAGTATACCAACCCCCAGCTTCCTCTCCAAACTTGGTACTAATCACCATTCTCCAAAGAGAATCCCTCTCATTAGCAAACCGCCAACACCACTTACACAGCAGTGCTTGGTTCATCACTGAAAGGCCTCTCACCCCTAACCCCCTACTTTTCAGTGCCAGCTTTTCCAGTTGACAAGGTGTGGTTTACGATCAAGATTCCCTCCACCCCAGAGAAAGTCTCTCTGAATCTTCTCCAGTCTAGCACAAACAATCTTTGGCATTCTAAACAGGGAGAGGAAGTAAATGGGGAGGCTAGACAAAGTACTCGATCAAGTGTGAGCCTCCCGCCCTTAGAGATATTGTCTTTTCCGCGAGAACAACCTTTTCTAAATCTTCTTCAATAACTCAGACCCCAAGTGCCCCGTGGGAGTTCCCGCAGGAGACCTAAGTACGTAGTGGGGGAGGGAACCAACCCTACAACTAAGCTTAGCCGCTACGACGACATTGTCCAATCTTAACTGGGAGGAATAATCTCACTTTGCTCGTGTTAATTTCAATCCTAAAAGCAGCCAACTACATTAACGTCCAACTTAAGCACACCAACTGCTCTGATTTGGCTTCACAAAAAACAATAGTATCAACATATAAAAGGTGGGAGAGACCATCTCCCCACCCTCTCTACTAACTGCACCCGTAAATAAAATCGCTTTCCACTGCTGGGCTTTAGCGCATAAATCGCATCCATATCAACAACAAAAAAGATATGACGACAGAGGATCCCTTTGTCTCGACCTCTGAACTCCCAAAGAACCCAAGCAGAGAACCGTTAAACATGACAGAGAACGGTCGGAATGCACCAATGAATCCACCTAATCCATTTTGAACCAAACCCCATTCTCTCGAGCGTCTACAACAGAAAATCCCACCTGATGTGATCATAAGCCTTTTCAATGTCTAACTTACACATAAGCCCTTTCTTCCTTCTTAGAACTGAGTACACAACCTCATTTGCTATCAACGCTGCATCAAGAATTTGCCTCCCTTCTACAAACGATTCAAGACTAGGAACAATCAACCTATAACTCCTTTTTAATTCCTGGCTTTTGGCCAACACTTCATAAAATTTTATAGAGATCGCCTAATTAAAACGATTGGTCTCAAGTCCTTTAGATCCTCAACAGTACTACCCTTGGGCACCAGAACCAAGAAAGTAGCATTAAGACTTTTAACAAACTGCTCATTCTGGAAGAAATCCTTAAAGAAGCCCATAACCTCCTCTTTCACAAAATCCCAACTGAAAGACCAGAAAGTTATTGGAAAACCATCAGGACCTGAGGCTTTAAGTAGTTGATGTCATCTTTGCCTCTTATAATATTTATGATAGAATTTACTATGATATGATATTCTTGGATAAAATGGTGAAGGTACAAAAAGGGCCTTAGAAGGAGCTTCATCTTGGTGTGTGGCTTTGAGCTTTAAAGGGCATTATTTACTACTTATGATGCATAGCTCAGGGGCTCAGCAACCCATAGGATTGTTCTCCTCATTGAGATTAGTTGGCTTTGGATTTGTCTATAACATAAGTGTAGGAGTTTGCTGGATTTCATTGTGTTAATTGGAAAATCATTTTGAACACTAGATTCATTAATTTTCCCTCAAAATCCAATAAATTTGATACCAGTCACCCTTTTATGCCTAGGAAGACTTAGCTATGGCATTCTCCATCCATACTTGCTCCTAGCCTCCCAGATAAATTTTATTTTCTTAGTTTTTTCAAATTAAATAAATAAAATAGATAATTTTGTGCTGTTTAAAAAGAAACACTTTAAACCATTTATCAAAAATTTTTTTTTTTTTTTTTTTTTTTTTTTTTTTTTTTTTTTTTAAGAAGAAGAAGAAACACCTTAAACCACCTTAAGCTTATAAAGAAGAGCTTTTGGTGTCACATCTCCTTTAATTAAAGTGCTTTAGGCTTAATGACACTGTAGATCTCTCATTTAATAGCAAGAAAGGTCTTTAAACGATAAAAAGCTGTGCTCGCTGTGGTCTAAGTTAAATCTTGGGATTACAATTACTATAACTTAAACGCAATATTGATGGACAAAAGGGAATTTGACTGTTTGATGTGTACTCTGTTGCACCAATTTGCTATTCCTTTAATATATATTCTCTTTAACCTATCAAAAAAATATTGTGAGAGGGTTTGATATTTGGTGACAGATTTTCTTCATTCTGCTCATGCTTTAACATGTACGAAATGCACCATAAACTTCTTTTAACAGCTACAATGAGTTTGAGATAATCGAATAACTTTGCCAAAAATAGTGCTTAAAATTTTGGTGTGGCTAATAATGCTAATTTTAACATAAATTTAATGGATAAAAAATATTTCTTTTTGTTATATTAAGCAAATTGTATAAAGGATGTCAGAATATTTATAGTTGTAGGTTAATATCAGTTTCTGATCATCATATTGTAGAAATTATTCAGATTATGATGGCCACAACTGAATCAAAGAAACAACTTGAAGGGATGTTAGAAGTTCAAATTTTTTTCTGGATTATGTTGCCTGGGATTCTTTATTTCCTGAGCATTTTGGTCGCTTGTGTCTTATTGTTTTGCAGTGGCACAGCTGACGACAAAGATCAAACATCTATCTTCTGTATTACATAAAAAGGTAAGAGTACGGTCCATGAATCACTGTTTGTTTCAGTGTATTGTTGGTGCTCTTTGACCTGGGCAAACCCTTTATCTTTAATGGTGAAGCTAGTGCCATGTTATCAAGGTGTGGAATTCTTCGTGAAAATAAATGAAAATTGTGAAACAAACCAATTAGTAGAAAACTTTAGCTCTGATTGGCAATCTTATAGATTATGGAAGACAAGACGGATGTGGGGGAGAAATAGGGGAAATAAGGCAGGGAATGCTGATTTGGAATGTGTTTGAACTTCAGTACATGAGGTCAAAGACAATTTGGTAGGAGAAATTTTCAAAATGGACAGATGCTAGCTCAGCTTGATTAGATTTGGTAACCTAGGTCCGTCCCCTTTTGGAAGAAGCAAAGCTATGTTGTTGTGGGTGTAGGAGAAGCCTTTCAGCAGGATCAATTTGAAGGTGTGGAATGAAATGTTGCAATGTTGTTGTAATGAGGAAGGTCATCCTTTGCTAAATGGACTATGTGGAGGTGATGAGGTTTGTTTTGGTTCTTCTAAAGGGTTGTCATTCCTAGGGAGTGGGTTTTTGGGCAGAGAAAGTTAGTAGTGTGGCAGTGGCTTCAACCTTAGAGTGGAAGGAATGTTTTGTTGCTTATGTTAATCAGAAGAGAGAAACATGCAAGGGTTTCATCTAAAAGTCTTTTTGCATACATCGCAAAGAAAGGTGGAGAAGCATTGGGAGATGTAGTTTGTTTAAACGGGAAAAGGAGTCTATCTGAAGGAGTTCCTAATGTGATGTCTACTGGTTTGTTGGTAGAATACGGGTATGGTGACGGAGTCGCAAGCATTGAAGAAATGCACATTTTCTTCTATAGCATTTGAAAGGGGAAGTAATTTATACTTACTCAAGGGAGCCCTCATCTTATTTCAATTGCATTTCGATTGAATATGCAAGGAGGTGCTGCGTAGAAGTTTGAGGAGGTTTTCTGACAAGTTTGAAGAGACATCCATGCAAAGGAGTTTTGGTTAGGTGAGCAGTGCTAGCACTGCACGTATGGGACAAGGCATTATTTAAATATCTAAGGGATTGTTGTGTTTGCTTTATTGCTGTGGATGAAGGCATTGCAAAGCAGTATAACTGCCAGTGGGAGAGGATTTTCATGGGATTCAAATGTCAAGAATGTTAGTAGATTATTACATCGGGTGGTGTACTTGATTCAATTGTGGTGGGAGGTCCTGTCCCACTTTGTTGTCACAGTTTGTGGCTAGGAGAGATGGATAGTGGTGAGAGTTTAGGGCAGAAGATGATGGTGGTGCTCAACATGCTGGGTAGGGTGTGAGTGAGAAAGCACTGCTAGTCTGCTGGAGCTCAGGGAACATTTTGAGCTTGGGGGCCATAAGATGCCATAAAAAGTTCAGAAAATATCTGGTGGCTTTGAAGAAACCACCACTCTTTGGTTATCATGATGGTGGTTGCAAACTTGGAGAACCAGGTCTCGTGGTTATTGGAGACAACTCACTGCGAGAAAGAAAAGTCATTGTTTTAAAACCTTAGTGGCCCAAGAAAGATTTTTTGTTAGCTCCAATGCTCTATCCATGACCCTGATTAAATCGATCCATTTGGCTGATTCAAGGGGGTTTAAATTGCAGATCAAGGATGTGGGGTTGAGCCTCAACTGGTAGTGAGGGCTTCATACTTGCCCTTGGAGACAGATCACTTTGAAGGTTGTGAAAGAGTCACGAAGTGTTACTGGGCATCCCAGTGGAGGGGTTGGGAGTTGTCTCAACATTGCATTACAAAGCTGATTTAGTTAGGAGCAGGAATGGGCTTGCAATAGAATGCAATTGAGGTTGGGGGTTTTTGTATGGCTTCTAATGAAGATTTGGTTGTCGACTTCCCAAAGAATCGCCCTAGAGTAGAGATAGATGCCTAGAGTGTGTACCTAAGTGAGGAGGTGGCTTTGGAGAATGGAGACTCAGGAAGCACTCGACAGGAGATAAGAGCTGCCTCTACACTATGCCTTTTAGGAAATTCGTTTCCTTTATATCAACTTTTTTAGATTCCCAGGGAAGGTTACGAGAAGAAAATTGACCCTATCGATAGAGTGGAAACCATAAAGGGTAGTAGAGTTCCCTTCTATCATCCAAAGAAAACACCCAAGAAATTCAAATAGGACATTACGGCAGTGACATGTTTAAAATATTAAAATTTTAGTAGAATGCCTGAGGACTAATCGACTGTTTTTACTGAACCGCAGCTGCAGGCTGCGATTGTATTCGTAGTCAAAGTTAAATTGTTAAAGATATGATCGGGCGGCGGTTTGTTAATAATAATATGGAATTGGTTTTCGTAAAACGCAGGATAAGCATTCCAGAAGGGTCTTCATGAAATGTCCAGATGAGAAAGAAATTATTGAAGTATCTCCGAAGAACTGACTGGGATTCCTACTGTCTTGTTCTTTCTAAGCTTGGCCTCAGGGACAATCCAACTTACAAAAGCAAGATATAAAATGTATCCATATCCATCTCTGTTTTGACATTTGCCACATATGCTTTGGTTAGGAGTGTGTGATATAAGATATTCATATGCCCCAGGTTTTGAATTCTATTTTTGTATCTAGTGTCACATTCTGTCAACTAAATCTCAGTTTCCATTTCTTCCTTCAGATTCTTAATTTAATTTCACTGTAGTAATAAAAGCTGCTGCTCCTCCGGTATGTACTTATTCTGCCTGCTGCATAATATAGGCTCCTTCTCTATATCGTCTTATTCTTCCGAGTTTTAGGAAATGAATAATTTGTTTAAAAATTATTAATTAGCTTGGAAGTCAATAGTTACCAGCAGTGCTGTGACGTCACGCATGACAGTAATCAATTTATGAAATTCTCAAATGTCGTTGTTCATGATCACGGCATCAGTTTAAAATTTTCAAACGACCAACGCCGCTGTTCATGATCACGGTAATCGAAAATTTTCAAACGCCACGTTCATGACAACGACAATTGAAGTTGATAAGAAACCAGTAAAAACTATTCCATTCAATATCTATCATAAACCCCGACCCCCTAAGAAGAAATATGTGATGTTTCTGCACACTGGTTGTTGTGGTCTTGTTTGTCATCACACTGGCTGTCTTCTCCGGCGCCGTTTCTACATATCCGGACATGCTTAAGGACATCTGTGTTGTCGATCTCACCTCTGGTACTCTACTACTCTCTCACTTCATTTCCCCTCGCCCCGCTTATCTTTTTTCTTCTGTATTTACTTGGGAAAGACAATGCTCCCGGAGAGCCATTTTTCCTAGTAGCTGGAGAAGCTCAATATGAGAAAACCCCCACTCCCCCACCATCATATATTTCTTCTTGGGGGGTTGGGGTTTTGTATATATCGAATCAATAGTTTTGCTTGCTTTTATCAACTTTAATCGCTGGTCTACGACAGCCAATATTTAAAATTTTTTCCAATCATTACGACTATGATCATGAACAGCGGCATTTGAAAATTTTAGACCCAATTGTCATGGTCATAGATAGCGGCATTTGAGAATTTCATAAATCCAATTATCGTTGTCCATAACAACGGCATTACGTACTACTTTGGTAATTATTTTGACTTCCAATCTAATTTAATAATTTTTTTTTTCAAATAAATTATTTTGGTCTAAAACTCTATTCTTCCTTTAGGGGCGTCAGTACTTGACAGTAATTTGTTTCAAACTCCATGATCAAGATCAAGATATCAATTCTCATTGTAAGCAATTTTAACAGGGCATTTGTGTTTCCGAACCCCTCCCAGGCACGCACTAGGTCTTGGTACGCCACTGATTCAGTACACTTTTTGGTAGTGAAATCATTACAAGATAGACATCATAGTAAATGCTGTATTGGCGGCCATGGATGCTAATATAAGCAATTCTTGCAGCTACATACACGGAAGGTTTAAATGCTTTAACCAGTCACAACTAACAGGGATCTAAGAATCCGATTGATAATATTCTAGAAAACGTTTTCAAATTTTCTATAAGAAATGTTGTTTCGAAACACTACAAAATCTATAGACCTTTTAAAAAATCACAACTTAAAACAAAATTTAAAACTCATTAATGGCACATGATGGTTTTGAATCATTTCAAGATTCGCTTGGAGATGGGATATAACTGTTGTGAGTGTTCTGCCAGTAAGTGGTCTGTAAGTCAGAGTCAAGGTCTTCATTCATAACTCATGAATACAAAAGCCATTTACCAATGTAAAGTTACCTCTCATAATTTTCATATCTCATTTCATTAAAATAAGTGGTCTGTCCGCTTCTCACTTGTATTTGTACTATTTTGAAAAGTTCCAACGGAAATTTCAATCAAATTAAAGAGCACAAATTAAAGAGATTAAGAAGAGAAAATGCGAACTCCTTTTTATAGTGGTTCGGTGGTCCTTGCTCCCATCCTCTTCAACCTTTAATCCGGTGAGGGTTTCATTAGCTTCAAGCTCTAAAATGAGCTTTTTTACCTATACACTTGGATTTCAAACTTCTATGACTCCTTACAATTTGCACTTTAAGTAATTATCACTTGAAGCTTTCACACTTGAGTATAATAAATCACTATCACTAGATCACTTTTGATTATCAATACAACAAAAACTAGAATGAAGGCAATAATACACTCTAAAGGTATAAAACTAAAAAGAAAATGCACCAAGAAAGAGATTGAGAGTTAATGAGTGATTCAGAAGTTGGCTTAATGCAATAAATCTCATAGTAATAAATGAATCCCCCAACCTTCAATTTATAAGAAAGGGAGTCTTGGGCACCAAAAATGCCTTAAAGACCTCTTGTTCAAACCTCTTTGGAATTACAAACTAAACTTGGGGGGTTGTCCGGTTGAGGCTCTTGCCTTATTCGAACAACCTCTTGCTTACCCAAATTACTCCTCCAAGGCTCATTTCCTATCATTTTTCAGCTAAAATAAATTTCAAACCTTAAGATAGCTCTTTTAAACGCATTTTAAACTCCAAATGATGCCCAAACTCGGGTTTTTTTAAAGATTTTATGCAATTGAGCACAAAAACGAAGTTAAAGAATGATGCATGAACCGAAATACTCATCCAAAATGCAACGATAATAATTAAAATATTCTAATTTATACACCTACGTGTGGCAAAACCATAAAACCTAACGATAAACCATTATCTTTCTCTTGAATTTCACTCATAGGCCCAACATCATCGTCTAGTTCTTACTCCATCTTTCCAACTTCATTAAGCCTTATGGGGTTGACTTTAAGTTCTAATCTTCCACAATTATTTTGTGCAACCTGAAATTTTACTTAATGTTTCTTTTTGAATATTATCCATACATTCATCAAGTTGTGTTAAAGTATCACCGGTTTGTGATATTTGACCTAGAGCCAAATATTCTCGTGACTTTGGTAGCGCTTGTTTCAAAAGAGAATCTAAACCAAATCTTATCTTTGTTTAATGAAACTCCATTTGAAATCCTTGTCTTTGTTTAATGAAATCCCATTTGAAAAGGATAAGCCTCTTAGCAACACAATCACTTGTTTGGTTCTCAGATCATATTTTAGTAACCTTCTAGTCTTATCCCCAATCTGCATTGCTATAGCATAAGCCCTAAAAAAAATTCCATTTTTCATCAATGAATATGGAAATCTATGACCATATGCAGTACCAATAAAAGAAAAAAATCTGTATAATGAGTAAATTTATCATATATACCATCTTTGGGAACCATGTTGGCATAGTAAAAATAAACTATTCCAATATTTTTGATCAATATCTAGGGCATTAGTGAACTGAAATTGGACTCTTTTAGCACTAATCGTCAATTGTTTGGCAACCCGCACCATTAAGGCCCAACAAACACCTCAAAATTTCATAATAAGTATCGATGAAGTAAAGCTCACATGTTGCTTCTTTGAATTTAAGACCTTACAATCTTCCATTAATACATGTTCCATAGTAGAATTGAGATCCATCACTAAAAATTTAGAATCCTAGTTAGGACACAACAGATAAAAAAATTCAATTATTTTAAGCAATTTTCATGCATTTCTTTTTTTTTTCTTTTGTTGATAAGATAATTATTTTTATTTGAAATTGATTATCTAAAAATTTTAGACACTTTGGGGTGCTTTATAGATAATATATGAATTCTGACATGTACAACTTATTAATAAATATGTGATTTTGGTGTTTTATTTATTTTTAAATAACATTAAAAAAATTGGATAATATGAATCTATATATTTTGGATAACTACAGTTAAGTGTGATGCGCCTTATCTCGTTTGCTCTTTCTTTTATTTTAATTTTTAATTTCATTTATTTTTTTAGTCTAACAACTGCTCCTATATGTGCTTTATATCACTAAGTATCGAGGCCGACTCAATATATTTGTATTCGGCTTAGGTGAGAAAATAGGCCTTTTCACCATCCCAATTCGCTAAGACCAAAGTGCTGAATGATGTGTCCATGGTAACACCCGTGCCTCGATACTGTACCCCAAAACGAAGGCCCCACTAGGGCCCAAAAGGCCGATCTTGATAAATTTAGCTGTCCATATCCCACAAATCGATTACGGTTTCACAAGACGTAAAATAGAATAACCCTAAAAATAGGATATCCTCGGGTCAGATCTAACAAAATCTCACCAATAAGGAAGGAAGATTATCCCAAATAAACGACTATTTCTAAATCCATTACCAAATCCGATACTGATAATAACAAGAAAACCCCACACTGAATGGAAAACAAATTCCTACCCATCCAACCGATCGAATATCTACTATAAATATGTCCCAATCCCATCAGAAAGGTACGCCCACTCCTCACACATCTCCATACGGTGCACATTCGCCCTCTGCGCTCTCTTTTCTCTCGTAAAGAAACGACCTTGGCATCGGAGCGGCTCAACGCTAAGCTCCCCACACCCCCCTTCTTTGTGCCTTTGCAAGAGGAATGCCACATCCAGAGCCCCGGCACTCAGCACGCAGCAATCCTACATCAGCCCAGCGAACACGTCCAGGAGCCTTACAACCCAACCGGCATCCAGTCGCCTAACGATTTCTCTACACGCCCGCGTGCCTCAGCTCGATTGAAAAAAGCATCATCAAGGGCCAATTGTGGAACGATAGCCTTTGCAATAAATATAACTCGATTTCTCACCAATGATGGTATCAACTTAACACAAGCAGGAGCAACGCTAATCCTCTAAGGATGCAGAACCAACCAGGCAACACAGATGGCTGACCTCTCGGCACGTTAGAAGCAATGCAAGCCAACACGAACGAGATGGAGGCACTCCGCCTCACCAATCAACGTCTAACAGAAGAGTTAGAACAACTCACCGCATGCATGCGACTACCACGTGAAGCGCCGACGCACTCCCGCCTAAGGCCTTGACATTCCCCTTCACGAAGGACAACACAACATCGGCGCTCCCTCGCAGGAGTCGAAACGTGGCAGTCCAGCCGAGTCTGGGGCACTCCGACCACACGGCCCCCGAGGGAGGGCAACTAAGCAACATTCCAGGGCATGACTGAACGAGGAACTACGCTCCCTCAAGAAGAAACTGAGAGCAAATATGGGAGCAGAGTTCGGGAAAAGCCCTCCAAAGAAGACCTCACCGCAGGAAGGAAGTTTGCGGAGAGGACGTGGCTACCGACACCATGGACACCTGGTGCAACAACCGAATCACCCTTCACGAGGTGCCACGCTTTCCCCTTCCAAAGAAAATTCTTAATGCGTCGCAGTGCAAGCATTCGACCTGAAAGTTAAAGATCCCGTCGACCACCCAATAATACTTACAAAAATCAAATGAGCCGTGAGACAGACAAGACCTTCGTGCGATGCAGCTGGGCTACCAATTTAAAAGGGCCCAACTCAAGCTATTTAACAGCTTCGCCTTCATCCATCCTCATTCGCAGACTGTCTATCAAGGCTTGTCTCCCACTTCATCTGAGCTAGAACTTACAAAACCAAGCTATCATCTACCTAATCACAAGTAGGCACGCAGAGAGCTTGAAGTCTTACGCATGCAGTGTTCAATGTCAGTCTTTAAAGCGTAGACGCATTCGACGAAAACCCAACGTTGCCTTCATCGGGCCGGCTTGTGGGTCCAACAAAGACTGATGTTCTCCATCTCCAAGATCCCCAAAGCAAGCATGGCGTAGGTGCTTGCAAAGGCGTAGAAGCATATCAACTAGTGAAGAGGCTCCCTCATATCCAAGAGAGCTCGTCCAACCACAAAGAAAAGAGCTGACCTGACAAGCTACGAGGACGAAGCCCCAAAAGACGCAGCTGCTCGAGAAAAGTCCCCTTAAAGAAAGATGAAGAATCCATCCCCTCGGTGCTGCGTGGAAACCTCAGAGATCGTCTAGGCCCACCGCAATTCGAAAGGCGACGACGTTATTCGCCCTCGGGCCGCTCACCCTTAACAAACTTAGTATTCCAAGCTCGCTGGCAAGAAACGAGTGGCCCGAGATGACCAACTCAAATGAAGTCGACCTCCACAAGGAGACAACACTGGGCACCGGGTGGAGTTCTATAGGGACTACTGACACCGTGACCTGACAACTCCGGTGATACAACTCAAGAGGGAGATAGAATTCTTGATAAGGCGTGGGTACCTCCGACGCCCATATCCACCGAAAGCTCTACCCTCGTAATCGCTCAAAGCCAAGCTCCGCCCGGCCAGCCCACCACCACCACCTCGACAAAGATGACAACTCGAAGACCAAGAACCTCAAGAGATCCATGTGATCTCTGTGGAAGATTTGCAGAGGGGGAGAATCCGCTCGCCGAAGGCCCATCTCGCGGGCAAAGATCAAGCGTAAATGTAAGAAATACAAGCGATGTCCAAACAGCCGCGACTCGACACGTCCATCACTGCCGTACTCCTGACCGAAGGATACCAAAGACTCCCATGACGACTCGCTGGTAATCCGCGCAGCCGTGGATAACAAAACGCCTTCATCTGGGTCCTAGTTGATTAACGGAGTTCACCGACATCATCTTTGCGTCGCCTTTCGATAAATGGGCATTGGAAGGGAAAACCTGACCTCACACACATCTGAGGGGATTTTCTGGGGAAAAGGTATTACCTTTGGGCTCGATACAGTTAGTGCTCACCCTGGGAGAGCCCCCTTGCCAGGCGACGACAACAACAAGATTCCTCATCGTAGACGCCCCCTCTGCCTATGGGCCATGTTGTTAGCGTAATCCTCCCTTCAACGCGATAAAAGCCATCCCTCCGCCTACCACATGATGATCAAGTTCCCTACCAAGTGGAGCAGAATGGTTCGAGGAGAGATCAACAAGGGCCGTGAAGTGCTACACAAAGATCCATGAAGCGTAGTGCTGTCGACAACGGAATATGGACGGTAGCTCGACACGCGTGACGCAGGTGCCCCACCCGACCCGAGCCCTCGTAAGAATCCAGAACCAAGATCGCCGGTCGACGACCGAACATCTCGCCTATATCGGCTCCAAGCTAGCGAAAAGATTCCTCAAAAGCCTCTTACTCGCCTTTGAGACACGTGACATCTCAGCATGGAAGCAAAGTGCATGGGAGGAGAATTAACCCTACAAGTAATCACCATGGGTCAACACTAGCCTGGTCCTTCAAACCGCTGCTAAAAGCGAAGGAGCTGCGTTTAAAAAGACAAAAAGCCATCAACGAGAGGCTGGTAAACCTTCGCTAGAGCCGACGTGGAGGTGGAGTATCCAGAGTGGTTGGTTAACATAGTACTCGTCAAAAAAGCAAATGGTAAATGGCGACTCTGTATCGACTTCACCGACATCAATAAAGCATGCCTAAAAGACAGCTTCCCATTGCTAAGGATCGACCTCATCGTGGATGCCACAGCCGGCCATGAACTTCTCAGTTTCATGGATGCCTTCTCTGGTTACAACCGGATCGGCATCAGGCAGGAACGACCCGAAAAGACCTCGTTAAAATCCACGGTCACGAGGAACTTATTGTTATCGAGTGGTACGTTGGGCTAAGAATGCGGGGCTACCTGAGAGGTTAGTGAATCGGATGTTCCGAGCTTGATAGGCCTGTGTGGGGTGTATGGTGACGTGTGTGTGTCCACTACGGTAGGGCTCCCACGCTCACCTCTTCGGGCGTTTCAAATCTGAAATTCTGACATGAAGGCTGAATCCGGCGAAATGTGCCTTGAGGTATCAGCCCGGAAAATTCTTAGGTTCATAGTCAACCATCGAGGAATCGAGTCAAATCCAGACAAAATAAAGGCTGTGCTCGACATGCCATCACCATCGAGGGACTCGCAGGAAGTCGGCGTTTGACGGAAGGATTCTTTGCTCTGAGCCGATTAAGTATCGAGGCGAGTGATAAGTGCCGACCTTTCTTCGAAGCCTGAGAGAGGCACTTTCAATGGGATACGAAGTGTGAAGAAGCATTTACAACATTAAAAACATACTTGAGTTCCCCTCCCATTCTAGTAAGTCCTATTGAAGGGGAGCTTCTCACTCTGTACTTAGCCGTATCAAACTTCTCAACAAGCGTCTCGTTAGAGACAAAGAGCAATCCTGACACGGGTTTACTATTGCGGCCCGGGCCTTGAGACGGAAAGGTACCCCGAGGATGGAAAAATTAATTTTGTACTTGTGACATGACTCGAAAGCTCCGCCCCTATTTCGGGCACATCTTATAGGATTCCAATAGAATACCAGTGACAATTGCACAAACCCGAGACCTCAGGAAGGTTGATGAAGTGGGCCGTAGAAATTTAAGCGGTTCGACATCCGGTGAGCAGAAACCTACCACTCCATCTGGAAACTCTCGTAGATGGGCGACAAATGAGAGACGGGGCGGAGTCTTATCCTAATCTCCCCGGAAGGCATAGACGCCAGTGCGCTGGATTCAGTTCCACACCTCTAGCAAGTGAGGCCCGAGATATGGGGCCGTCATAGCAGGCCTATTGCCCTTTTCGCTAAGAAGTCGGCCGACTAGGGTGCGTGATTCCCAGTAGTGAGACCGAATAGAAGACACCTACAAGGCGAAAGCGGAAGGATGATCCTATACCTCCAAAGTATGAGAATTATTGAAAAATTCGTCTTTGGATTCGGCCGACATGTCCACGGTAAAGAACTCTGGTCGACGCCTTGGCAAAGTTAGCCACAGCCTTACAGGAAGACCTTAGCGGGTCGACACCTGTCGAATACCTGGCGGAACCCTCTATCGATCTCTGTGACGTGGTGGTCGCCCCGGTTGAGTCCGAGCCGAGTTGGATGGACCCCATTTGGGACTACATAATAGACGGAAACTGCCGACCACGAGTAGCGAAATCGAGGGACAAGATCGGCCAGTTCACCTAATCGCAAGGAAACGCCTGGCGAGGATTCTTCCTGTCACCAAAGGTGCATGGGGAAAAGACCACTGAATACGTCTTTGAGAGAGTGTACAAGGGCATATCACGAAAATCACATCGGGCTGAGCATTGGCGGGAAAGGTCTTGAGGCAGGGATGACTGCAATACTCAAGGCGCCTTCAACCTAGTCAAGAAATGCGAGGATACGCCGAGGGCACGCGAGATTTCACGCCTCCCATGGAACCCTTGACGTCGATCCACTGAAATCTGGCCTTGCTGTAGCAATGGGGTTTGGATATCTTAGGACCTGCGCCGTGGAAAGGGCGATGTATAAGTCGTCATCGTCGCGGTGGGTGCTTCACCAAGTGGTGGGCCGAACCCTTGGCCTCAATCACGGAAGAACGGAGAGATCTGCGACTTTGTGTGGCGAGCCATCGTATGCGGGTTTGGTATCCAAGGCTGCGGTATCGGACAACGGAAAACAATTCGGCTGATTCGAATTCGGAGATTTCTTTGCCGAGCTCGAGATTAAGATTACTACTCATCTCGACATCATGATCCGGCAATGCAGAAGTCACTATCAGAACCCTTAAGGCCACACTGAAGACCAAGTTGGAAGACCTTAAAGGAAAATGGGTACAATACCTCCTCGAGGTACTATGGGCATACGGGAGACCTGAAGTCGGCAACCACAGAGGCTCATTCGCCCAGCCTTTGGCATGGAAGACCATTAGCCACGTTGAGGTCGGATTAAAGTCCTCGGGATCGAGTTAGCATCGATTAGAACCGTGTGAGGCTCTCAGTCCTAAATTTAAGATCTCTAGATGAAAGCGCGAGGAAGTCCTAAGGCGTGCGGAGGGACTATCAAGGAGAAAGCGGTAGTCTTACAATAAAAAATTCGGACCTAGAACCTACATGTAGGGTGATCTAGTCTTAAAAGTTCTGTGGCCGAGGAAGAATCCGGCGCTAGGCTGGGTCCCTAAGCTGGGAAGGCCCCTACATCACCGTATCTCGATCAAGTCGAGACCCCGGACAATTATGAGCTCCAAACAGAGGAGGGAAAAATTTTACAACATACATGGAATGCGGAGCATCTTAAGCGTTTTTACCAATAGGCATCGGTTTGTAATATTAAATAGAGCCTTATCAATTCTTATGTGACGAGTTGAGCGTTCACTGGCTATTTAGTTAGACATCCCACACAGTTCAGATATATAAAACACAGAAAAATACATAATGAGAAAGTTCCTGGAGCCATAAAGTCCCTCTTTATTCGATCGGATTACATTCGGTTACAATCGGTGATGTCATCGATTACAATCGGGGTATAAGCGAGTTCCCTCGAAAAAAGAAAAAGAAAGAGCGGAAGAAGGAGCGAAAAGGAAGGAAAGGAAAGAAAATGAGGAGGAAGGAGGCCAAAAGGAAGGAAAAGGAAAGAAAGAGCGGAGGAAGGAAAGAAGAAAGGAAGGAAGGAAAGGGTGGAAAGAGGAGAAGAAGAAAGGGATGGAAGGAGTTTGTGCAGAAGGAAAGGGAAGAGGAAGAATGAGAGGTGACAGAAAAGAAAAAAGGAAGAAGAGGGAGAAGAAAGGAGAGAAAGAGAGAGAGAAAAAGAAAATGGAAGACGGCGCGAGGGGTGCGGCGCCCTCTCCCGGGATCAGGTCACAGCGCGAAGCTGAGATAACATGACTCCGTGAAGGGGACTAGGGAAAAACACAACTCCACTTGACGAAGCGTGAGGCCCGGGCAGAATCTTGAGCAATCCCGACGAGAACTGACCGGACTTGACCTTCAAATCTCGCACCAACTTTAAGTTCTGTACTTAGGAAGG
Organism: Tetrastigma voinierianum; assembly: GCA_016808115.1. Taxonomy (NCBI): domain Eukaryota; kingdom Viridiplantae; phylum Streptophyta; class Magnoliopsida; order Vitales; family Vitaceae; genus Tetrastigma; species Tetrastigma voinierianum. The sequence goes on from JAEQBH010008188.1 coordinate 31,017, forward strand.
ATCGAAATTATAAATTCTATAGCAAAGAGAGCCACCATTTATAAGAGAAATTGAAAGCAGTCGAATCCCGGGTACAAGCGTCTCAAATTCTCATAATCGACGTGGGCACTCGCACCTTTCCGAGAGGATCGGAAAGCTAGAAGGATCATATCTGGCAAACTTCGCTTTAAAAGAGTTCGTCACCTCTGCAGGGCCAGTCCGCATTGCACGAGAGTCGGTCGGCTCGGGTTATTGCCCACTTTCGGCTATATCGCCACTTTCGGCCCACGGCGCCGGAGCCAATGGCTCATCTTTGGCCGAACTGCGTCTACTCGGCCACGAGGCGCGCGCCTAAGAGTCGGATCGGCTCGAGGCTACATTACCACTCGGCTCCTGCTCGCCATTCGGACCACGGCGCCGGAGCGGCTCATCTTTGGCGAGCTGTCTACTCGGCCTGGCCCACATTTGCCTAAAGTCGGATCGGCTAAATTTACATCGCCACTCGGCTGAATTGCCCTTTCGACTACGCCATTCGCCACTGCGTCTACATAGCCACTTTCGGCTCAATGTACTCCGGATACATCGCTACTCACGCTCATTACTTTTCGGCTACATACGCCCTCTACTACGTAGCCACTGGGTTTATATCGCCACTCGGCTACATCGCCACTCATTTCTGACGCCACTCGAAATTTGATAGCCACTTTCGGGCTACATCATCACTGGTTTGGGCATGCAAGGCCACGGCGCCGGAGTCGGCATCTCAAGTTGGCGAGCTTTGCCAAAATAGGTATGCGGCCCTAAGAGATCAGTTCGACTAAATGCAGCGAGTCGGGCCCAGTGGAGGTCGTGCTGAGTTGGCGAGCTGCGCGAAAAATAGGCCATGTGGCTTAAGAGGTGGATTCGACTTCATGCGAAGTGATTGATGGAGGTTAGCCGCTCGAGTTGGCCAGACTACGCGAAAATAAACTATGCGGCAAAGTGATTCAAAATATCAGTCGGGCGATGGAGGTGTGCTTCCCGAGTTGACGAGCTACGAAGCCGATATCTAGGCTAGGAGTGGTTCATCATCTGAAGTCAGACCCGATGGATATCGGTAGCTCCAAGTTGGCCAAGCTCTACGCGAGGAGATGAGCTATCACGACCTAAGAGTCGATTCAACTCATGCAAGTCGGATGATGGCGTTAGCCGCTCGGTGTGAGCTACGGAAATGGAGCCATCTGACCTAAGAATTAGTTCGGCCGCAGTCGGGCGATGGACGTCGGTAGCTCGAGTTAATGAGCTGCGAGAAATAGGCCATGCGGCCCTAAGGGTCGATTGACTCATGCAAGTCGGTGATGGGCGTCAGCCGCTGAGTTGGCGAGCTGCGCGAGAAATAGGCCATGCGGCTGGAGTCGAGTTCAACTAAGTGCGAGTCGGGCGATGGATGTCGGTACTTTCGAGTTGGCGAGCTCTGCCCGGAGATAGGCCATGCGGCCCTAAGGAGTCGGTTCAGCTCATGCAAGTCGGATGATGGGCGTCGGCCAGCTCATGTTGGCCGACTGCGAGAAATAGGCCATGCGACCCTAAGGGAATCGATTCGGCTTAAGCAAGTCGAGACGATGGACGTTAAGCGGCACCGAGTTGACGGCTCACGCGAGAAATGACCATGCGGCAGAAATTCGATTCAACTCATGCAAGTGGAGCGATGGCGTCAACGCTCCAGTTGGCCGAGCTACGCGAGAAATAAGCCATGCAGCCTAAGGAATCAGTTCAACTCAGCGAAGTGAGACGATGGGCTGTCAGCCTTTCCCGAGTTGGCCGAGCTGCGCCAGAATAGGCCATGCGGCCTAAGGTCGATTCAACTCATGCAAGTCGGCTGATGGAGCGTCGGCTCAAGTTGACGAGCTGCGCGAGAAATAGGCCATGCGGCCTAAGAGATCGGTTCAACTCAAGCGGAAGTTCTCGGCGATGGGCGTCGGTAGCTCTCAGTTGATGAGCTCTACGCGAAGCCGGCCATGCGGCTGGGAATCGGTTGACTTCAGTAAGTCAGCCGATGGATGTCAGCCGCTCAAGTTGACGAGCTCTGCTAGAGATAGGCCATGCAGCCTAAGGAGTCAATTCAACTCATGCAAGTCGGCCGGCGGGCGCCGACTCACGTTGATGACTCGGCCATTCTACGGGCCGTACGGCCTGGAATCAGTTCGACTCAGGAAAATCAGCCGACGGAGCCTAGCAGCTCACATTGATGAGCCCAATAGCTCATTTTGACGACCTCACCATTCTACCTAGGCCACGCAGCCCAAAAGCCCGTTCAGCCTGGGCAGAACAACCCACACAGCCTCAGCGGCTCAGTTTGAAGAGCCTATTTGCTCAATTCATGCACACAATTCAGATCATACAATTCATGAAGAAAAGCAAAAATACTCTAGTGAGAATGCAAACAATAAAAAAAAAAAATGAATATTCATTTGGAGGCTACATATGTCTTGGAATTTAAACTGACAACAAAAAAAAAAGAAAAAAAAGGGTATACATGAGAAGAAAAGTATGAAGGTCGGGTCGGGCGGGACAAATCTGAGGGGAGTTCAGGCGTCGGCGGGCGGAGACAGGACGGAGGAAGAGGGAGTCGGCCGGCCCGGGAGTGCGGTTCTTGAGAATAATTTGCGAAGAAAAGACTCCTGCGCCTCCTCGTCATTTTGGGGTCGAAGTTGAAGTCTAAGTTTGAGTGAGCGTTGCGGTATACTGCTGGCGAGCCACCCGAGGCCCGAGCGCGGCGGTCTCGGTCTTCAATAACTTCATCCTGCGTACAGCCAAATTTATTTGTTGATGAAGATCCCCACGTAATCCGCGACACTCCTCATTCAACCGCTCAGCCAAGTTTATAGCCTCGGAGGCCTCCCGACGAGCCACCTCTAGCAGCGCCCTGGCCTCGGAAGCTTCGCGACGGACCACGTCTAGCTGCGCTACCTTATCGCACATCTCGCCATTGGCCGCACGTAGCTCCTCTTGAGACTCCCGCAGTTCGTCCCGAGAGGTGACGAGCTCGTCCCTAACCATCTGAAGCTCATCGCAGGCGGTGCGGCCCGTCGAGTCTGTCGGATCATCTGCGCAGCTCGAGCTCACCGGACCTCCGAAGTCGCCTTGGCCTGCCGTCCATTGCGAACTTCATCCTCTCTACTTTCGCCGACATGGGGCCCGGAGTGTGAGGTGTGCTTGAGTCGATTTAGTCTCTCTCCACTTCTTCGGTCACCGCAGCTGCGCCCGTTCTTGCAGCTCAGTCCTCTCAGAGGTAAGAGAGGCCGCCCTCGCCTTATAAATTCGGGCGATTTTTACATGCTTTTCGTTTAGTTTAGCCTTTTCGGTCAGACCCTTTAAATGAGTGGCTACCTGCACATCAAACATGAAATCAACATCCAACGCGGGATCAATATGGAAATAAACACGACAAGACACAGGGACTTACTGAGGCGACTCCCTGAAGGGATAGAGCTAGAGCCTCGTCAACAGGCAGCGCTTTCGACCTCCCAAGATCAGAGTCCTTTAGAATGGATGAGGCTTCGCGCTGCGCGAGTTCAGCAGCCAAAAACGAAAGTCCCGTCCTGTGATTTTTTGTTTGAACTTTTTCTTCAACTCTTGACGATGAGGAGCGACCCTAACCTTTCTCGCCCGGTGAATTCAGACGGTAATGGAGCACGGCCTTGGCGAGTGCTCGCGGATCCACCCGAGATTTCTCGCCCCACGACGGACTTAGAGAGCTGCGGGCTCAAAGAGGGACTATGGAGCCCTCGAGGCCACGGGCGAGCCGGCGCCAGCTCAGCTTTTGGAATAGGAATTAGACGGTGACGAGGGCGCCTTGATTTCGGAACCTTGGCCGGCGGCCTCTCGGCGAGGCCAGACCGCTTCACACTCAGGCTTACAGGTGGTGTCTCAGCGAGGCAGAGCTCTCCTTGGTGGGAGTGGTGCGGAAGGCTGACGGGAGACCCTCATCTTTGGGGCGGGGCCTCTCAAAGCGTGAAGCGAGCTTGAGCTGAAGGGCGGTATGATTTAATCGGCTCAGTAAGGCTGAGCGGGCCTCCGCAATGCGATACTACGGCCTCATCCTCGACACTAAGGTCGATCAAAGGCACTGGAAGCGAGAGGAAACACATGATCGAGAAAAAATTGCGACCTGGCATGGTCATCTGCAGCGGAAGCGACGGCTTACGAGATTTTCGAGGCGGTCAAACCGCGGAACGCCCAGAGTATCATCCTTGTCAAATGGGTCATATTCCCAATTGTGACCACTAACAAAGAAATAACGTCCCTTCCACGACCTGTGGGAAGACGGAAGATCGGAGATCACCAGAGGTGCCCCAGAACGCCTAGAAAAATAAAGGAAACCCTCGGCGGTCTCCTTGGTACGACAAGGTAAGAGGAGCAAAGCTATCTTTGGGGACACCGGCCTGTCCACGAAGAGGCGATCGGCCCGCAAAATACGGCCCAGATTAGGCACGAGTTTGGAAGGACAGACACTGAAATATTGCAACATCCCTTTTATGAAGGGATGCGAGTGGGAAGCGAGGCCGTGCTCGAAGCGACGAAACATACCATCGGACACGGAAACCACATAAAGGTCGGGGCGTCGGGGAGACCATGCTCGAACGCAAGGGAGGCGGTAACGTTTGTAAAGGTAGCCCCATATGAAGGACCGACCTTGCTAGGTCCAGATCACGTATGTTGGGATGGCGGTTGAATTAATCGACCCCTAGGATGTTAATTAGGTTTATTTTCCCCTTACCCTTATCGAGGGAAGAGGAGCGCCCGGGGCGTTTTGGCGTTCAGCGCGACCCGAACGGTCGGAGACACCTGAAGTCAGTCTGTGACAACAGTGAAGAGTCATCGCCAATACGTAAAGAAGAAGGCGACCGGGATCCATGATGGCAAACAATCAAAGCAGTCAGTCAGTTAACCCTAATGCCTCGTCGTACCCGATAAAAAGAAGCTAAAGCGGTCCACACAGGGAATACGCGGAAGCTGGCTGCAGGTACGAAAAAGACTACGCAAAGGATCGGACAAATAAGGGGAGGCCGATGAAGTGACGCCCTTGAAAGTGAAGAAGAGGATCACGGGGGTTAGGCTGGACGAGAGGAGGCTTGAAAGAGCAAAGAAGCAGAAAGGAGTGTGAGAAATAAAAGTAACATTAAAGAGTCATCATTATCACAAGACACATGGCGCGACAAAGCCTTAAGCGACCCGACCAGAGACGGACACGTGGAAATTGCAGCCGTCTGAGAGGGTGATGCCCCTTACGCATTAGGTACACAAGGTACCGGGGAGACTATGATGGGGTGAGAAAAAATAGGCTCACCATCCTCGCTAAATGAGGAATGATGTGCCTAAAGCTGACACCGGGCCCCTCGATACCGGCCCAAGGCATTTAGGCGCTAGGCTAAAGCCGATCTTGGATAAATTAGAAGGTTCATATCCCACAAATTAGATTGTGTTTCGCCAGTACAGAAAATAGAATAACTCCTAAAAATATATTATCCTGCCGATCCAACCGTCTCACCAATAAGAGGAAGATTATCCCGAATAAGCGACTCTTTCTAAATCCATTACCAAATCCGATACTGATAATAACAAGAAAACCCCATCCAATGGAAACAAATCTCAGTCCTTATCCAATTGGTCGAATATCTACTATAAATATATGTTCACCCCATCGGTGAAAGGTACGCCAATTCTGATACACATCTCCATACGAGACACATTATTTCTAGCGGTCTCTTTTCGAGAAAGGCGGCTTAGGCATCGGAGGCGGCCACGGGCGAAGCCCTGCCGGCCAGCTTCTTTTTTTTTTTTTTTTTTTTTTTTTCTTGTTTTGCAAGAGATGCCACATCAGGAGCCTAGGACCCAGGACCGGCGTGCAACAATCGACATCAGCCCGGGCTGATCAGGGGACCTACAGCCCGGCCCCTGCCAGGTAATCTAGGTCAGGCCCTAACGACCCCCCCACACGCTCCGGTGAGGCTCCGAGTTGAAAAAGGCATCATCAGTATTCATGAAGAAACATTAAACATGAGAGCAAGAATGAGAATATATATATAAAGGAGGTTTAATGTTTGGCTTTCCGTCGTTGAACCGATGCCATTGCATCCATGTATCTTTTACATATATTCTTATGTTCACCAATAAAGGATGCCGGTAAAACAATTTGTCGTCCAACTTTATTACTTCGTGTTTCACCAGCCTGGACAATATCAATAATTTCTTGATATAATATAGCTCGGATTTCATGTTGTTTGTTACGAAAGAAATCTAATCTTGATGTTTCAAGTTTGATATACATACCTACTATGTATTGTTGTAAAAGACGAGCCGCATGAAGTGATATCAATTTATCATGTTTTCTAATTTGTAGCTTATAACGATAATACTCTCTATAAGAAACCTCATTTCTTTTCCTTTGATTTTGCAAGATTGTTTAGAAAAATAATGAGATAAATATAACGCGGAGGCAAAACAGTTATGATTCATAAGGGAAAAGCAAAAGACAAAAGAGATTGTAATTGTTCATACCTTTGGTTTCTTTGTCAAATAAACCTGTAGTTGAAGTTGTTTCATAGGGATTGATTACAACACTGCCATCACAACGATATTGTGGGTTATTTTTGTTAATTCTTTGAACGCCTTGGTGCCAACCACTATCTCCACACGATAACAATAAAGGATATTGCAGGGGATCGTAGCAATCATAATAATATTGCACTCTATGATCTAACCATAATGGGCATAAATAAGAATTTACGTGTTTATCTTATTTTGGCAAAAATTGTTATCAAGTTCATTGTTTTCAATCCATATTGCAGCAATCTCTAATTTCGAAGGAAAATTGTAAACTCTTTGATCTAAATTTACATTTAATCTTATTTGAATTTTGTAGTTTTCTCGGATTAAGTATATTCCTTTTGAAAAAGTTACTACATGGATTAACTTTCAATATATTGAATTATTTTTGTCTGATAGATGGATTCATTTATTTGACAAATGCAATCGATTTTAATTTTCATTAACCGAGATCATAAAAATAAAGTTGTAAATATGTGGTGATCATCTGATGGTAATGATTTATTAATAAAATGATATATGACGTGTGCTCAAAATGTCGACATATCTTTATTTCATTTATATAGATTTTGTATATTTAACTCCGATAGGGTTTAAAGAAAAGTGAAAGTGTAGGCTCAACATAAGTCGACGGGATTAAAGAGACTTATAGCGAACCAGCGTCAGTTCATCCCTGCGAGACAGATGGCAGCCAAAGATTCATATCCTATCGGCAGATCGAGATCTCCGCCCAATGAAATTATATTAATTCCCAATAACTCCTCTCATATAAATCGAATCAATCTCCACCAATAAGGGAAGTAGAATAATTCCCAATAACCGCTTTCTAATTATCCCTTATTAATCGACGATAAGAGAAGAAGATGCAATCACATGAGAAGTCAGGTATGTTACAATTGGGAAAGTCGCATTTATAAATACCAGGCCACCCCAAATGATTGAAGGTACGCAGACATATGCCGCAAAACTTCATTCCCTAAGCCAGTTAATATTCTCTTTCTTGGAAAGAGCGAGCTTGGCATCGGATAGCAGGCGAGCCAAGTCGATCCTTTTGTTTTGCTTTGTTTTGAGAGAGTGGCAGCAGACGATGGGCCAAGGCCAGCCAAATCAATGTATTTCTGAAATGGAGTTAGTTGAAAAAGCATCTATCAATAAGATGTGAAAGCGAAATTATTATTATAAGTTCTAATATATTTTCAAATTCAATAAGCTTTCACGGATTTTGATGTATAATTGGTTAAGAAACAACGGAATATTATTTGTAACTAATAATATCTGTCCGTTTAGAACAACAAAATCCTTTTTACCTCATGTTTAAAATCTTTTGCATGACAATATTTGCAAAAAGAACTGTTTCTAATATCGTGGTTGGAAGCTATAACACAGAACACATTTTCTTTTCCTATTTTAAATAATTATTTTCAATAGAAGAAGAAATAGAAAACTTTGAATATTGCTCATTATTTTTCAGTAAATAATTTTTTTGCAACTTCTATATTAGTATAAATGTATGTAACATTAGTTTTATAATTCTACGTGACTTTGAAGAAGATCATATGACAGAGAAGTTAACTAAATTAATGAAATTCTATATTTGTACATAATTTAATAGAAATTTTAAATTAATATTAAATTATTTTATCTTCTATTTTCCTTTTGTTAATTATATCATAATTCAAATTCTCTGCGGATAATTCAATTTCTTAATTCATTGTACTGTGAATTAGATATAAATGTTTCATTTTGTTCTTAGCATATATTTCTCTTTTTTTTTGCATCATTTGCCCTATTTTTGTCAATTATTATACGTACTAGCTTTTTTTCTTTTCTTATTATTTGTGTCGATTTTGGGCCGAAGGCATATTTTTGCAACTAGCGTCCTGATATAACATAATAATAAAAGATACAAACGAAATAATGTAAGCACAAATATGGGAATTTAATAAATATATAGGCAAATCTATGCCAAAAAAATTCATGCCAGTTACATTCTGTGATATAATCTAAAAACATCACAATGAAATTAACAAATCTAATTAAATATTTAACTAAAGAATAAATAATAGATTGTATGAAGGATTGACTAAGAGTAAATCACAATAATAAAATTATAGAATAAAATCAATCCATAAAAGCAATTATAAACTAAGCATGTTAATTGTAAAGGGCTGAATATAAGTAAATGATAATAAAAATTAGAATCAGAATATTTACAAATAGTGTCGTTCATTTAAAAACAAATTTCCTTTTCCGTTGGTTTTTGACAATTTCATTTACGTGACAGATGTCGAGTTTTAGACCAAAATAGTGTTTGTGGGAAAAACTATCGAATTTGATATTTGTTTTGTGGTGAAAAATTTTAATTTTCTCTATTATTTGAAAACAAGAAGCAACGTTTAATTCACGAATAAGGCAAGCAAATTTTGAAAACGAAAATGGGTCAATACCATGTTGTATATGGTCGAGAAAACGGTAAAAATTTATTTTCCTTGTTTCAAATTAAATTCAACCAAATTCAACCAAATGGGGTTGAAAATGGCAATATTTACCGACCAATTAAGTCTGACGTATTTTACGAAAATGAAAACTAAGTTAGGCCATTGAAAATTTCATATTAGAATTTTGGATAGAGTTGAAAAATTTTATTGAACTAAGCAGGGGCCTTAAGTTTTCATCAAAAACTAATACTTAAACTAGTATGTTGGCAATAAGTTGTTTTTTGACATTTTCCTTCAAAGTTCAAATGCCGTAATCACGAACTGCAAATTTGAATGTGATTCAATTACCGCTATCTTAGACAATGACATTTGATATTAGAAATTTCTTGATTGCCGATGTTGTTTAGTGCTGTATGCGTCTTCTTATACTGTTTCTACCCTCCCATTTCTTCCCCCTATTTCAGAATTTTTACAAGTTCAATTATTACTGTCATGGACAATGACATTTGACAATTACAATTCAATTTGTGTGATTTAGTAATTTAATAATTCAAATTGTCCTTTGTCTGAGTAATGAAATGTGTATTTTGGACATTAAATTTGATTCAAATGTTTTATATTTTTTTCAAAAAAAATAATTTAGATACAAAACTCACACTCCTCGAACTTAAGGTCAATTTGCTCTTTTCAAAGGTATGGCAACTTCTTGCTCTCTCTTTTTCTCTCTCGTTATTCATTTTTTTCGATCTGCAACACCCACTGTCTCCAGAGCACACCCATCAGAATCAACTCTTGAAAATATCTTTTGTCATCTCACTTAATTTAAATTACTCATTTCGAACTCCCCACCAAGTGCATGCATACTCCACCATTTGATGCCCCGCACTGGGTATAATCGAGTCGAGTCGAGTCGAGTATTAAGCAGACTTGGCTCGGCTTAGTTTTAAAAGAGGTAAACAGACCTATTCTGATCTGTTTGCGGGCTGATGAGTCGAGGTTTGAGAGTGCTCAGATGAGCTAGTTTAACTTCGAGCCTTAAAAATGATGTTCGGATTCGGCTGGTTTAACTTAATAAACGAGTTCGAGGGAGTTTTTAATGAGCCGAAAGTCGAGCAGCTTGCCAGTAACTTGGCTCGGTTACAACCCTATTTAAAGAAAATGTTTATCTAAAATAGCCAACATACAACTAAATTAAAAAAATAAGACAATAAAAGTTCAATTAACTTGATTGAAGTTTAAGAGTTAAAATATTCATCATGTTCATTTGTCTGAAAAATTTGTTGTGCATCAAGTCTTCTCCATGTTCACAAGCATTCGAGTTGAACCACAGATGAATTCCGCGGCACGGATTCGCGAGGAGAACATTCGAGCGCGTTTTACGAGCCGGCGACCAGATTTGAGTGTTGGGCTTGGCTCGTTTAATATCTGAGCCTCGAAATGATGTTGGACAATCACCGTTTAACTTAATAAGCGAGTTCGAGCCCCAGCTTCTTGAGTTAAGCGAGCGAGTTCATGGTAGCAAACGCGAGAACATGATTATTGAAGAAGTTAAAAGCCAATCGTAGAAATGGATCACAACAATATGTTTATTGTTCTGGAATAGAGAAAGAGTCATAGAGATAGAAATACAAGCGTTGTAATGGACAGCAACCACTTAATGGCTCAGCATCGGATGTATAGAAATATTGATTGATAAGTCAGGGATAATGAAGACGCCATGATCAACTTTGAAAGGGTTGATTCAAATAATTGTCACTTTTTTTTTTATCTTGAAATTTGATTCAAACTTTTTCTTGTTTTCAAAGCTTGTTTATTTATTTATTTAAGAAAATTATTTTCTTACTTTTTGTAGATAATAATAATAATAATAATAAACATGATCAATTTCATGTTTTCAAATAAAATGGAATTATCTGGAATTGATTCATGAATATACAAATGGGTTCTTAGTAGGGCCCACATTCCTAATTCTTTTACCCCTTACCTTTGACCCTAGATTGCTTTATTTGTTTGCTAATACTTACCTTGTTGCTAGGATATAAAAATAAGAGCTTCTGTTATATATATATATATATATACTTTTCTCTATACATCCATATTTATTTCATGAGATCACTTCAATTTATCCACTCTGGTACATTTTCTCTATTCTATTTTCCACCTTACTTTTGTGTATTTATTTCCTTTGTCGAGTTCTTAGTAGATTAACCAATCAAAAGTTATATTTGTCTTAACTTGATTATAAGATACTATCTTTAAGAACTAGAGGTGACCTCCCGATCCCAGACTTGATTTTCTTGGCTTGCTTTTCATTTATGAGTCATATTTAAGTTTTTCTTCCCACTTATCATACAGTAAAGGATAGAATTTTTAGTTAAAAGTAAATAAAGGTAAATCAATATTTTTATATTATTTTCTGTTTTTTGAATAATTTTTAAAATTTATATAAATACATATTTACTTAAAAATACTAATATTTCTTTATTTATCAAATATTAATTATAATAATTCATTTTATATTAAAAAAAATATTTTCAGTAGATTAGTTACACATATTACTTTTTACCAAAGCTACACAAACATTAAATGAAATTTAATAAATAAAATAAAAATAATGAACAAGTACTTTAATATATTTTTCTTGCTTTTTAATTAAGCTGTTTTTTTTAAAGAGAATTAAGCTGTTTTTAATAATAGAAAAAAGGAGAAAATATACATGTTAGTTATAATATTAGTATTTATTTATTTATTACAATATTAGTTATTATGTCCCAATGCTTTTTATATTAAAAACTAATTTATTTTAATAAATTCGCTACACATAAGATTAAAATAAAAATAAACAAAATAAGTTGTCAAAAAAATAATAATACACAAAATAAAAAATAATGAACAAATAACTTATATTTTAAAATTTTATTTTGTTTTAATTAATCGAGAAATTATTTTATAATGATTAATTACATAAATGGTATTTTTATTTGTTGTCTCAACTTTTTTTTTGTTTAATTAAATGTAGACTCTAAGTCATTACAGAGAAAAAACATTAGGATATTTGCATTAACAAAAATTGAATCCACATGACATTTCGCATTGTATAAAAATAATAAAATTGTTTAAATGACTTGTAATTAGGTGAAAAGACAATATTATCCTTTTTCTGTAAGGTTTTTACTATCTATTTATTAGTGTTTAAAAAAAAAAGATAAATTGGACTACTAAGATTTGATAAAAAAGTAAAAACTTTTTCTTAAAAAATTGACATTTAAAAAAACCAACTTTTAATCATTTTATGTTTTTTTCTAGCATTATGTGAGAACAAAAGTAATTTTATATGGATAATTAAAAATAAAATATTAGATATTAACTTATTTTTAAAAAAATACATTTAAATAATTAAAATTTTTATTTATATTTTTTACTATAACAAATAGATAGTAAAAATCTTAATGAGGAAAAGATAATATTGTCGTTTCAAAAGTGATTATTATTATTATTTTAATCATTTTTAATTTGAGAAATTAGATTAAAATAGACAAATCCCAAAAAATTGCAAGAATGATCTCTTGTAAGTAACCTTGAAAATGTCACCTTTTAGGATAAAAATGATTTTCAAAATGTAATGATAAATCCCTCGTACGATAACTACATCTCCCATGACCTTTTCTCTCATCATCACAATATAACTATATGGATATTTTTTTTTAGAAAGGATGACAGTTTGAAGGTTACTATTTTAAGAGGTTATTCTTGATTTGTCCCTTTTTTTTACCGGTTATTCTTTTTTTTTGAAGAGAAAATTAATTTTATTGATTCAAAATAGCAATTATCATTAGAAATAACATCTAACAAAAAATAATTTGCCAACTATCCTTTTTAAATTAAAGGATAATTACTCTATTATACTACTTTTAAAATAATAGAATTTTCATAAGTGCTTGTAATTAATTTAATCATTTCCTACACTCGTTACTAATTAAGCTATAAATGTAAATATTATATAACTGTACTTGATCTTCCGGTTACTTTGTTAAGAAATCCTATATCTCATTATAAACCTTAAATTTGGGCTCTTATTCTTTTTTATTTATTTTGATTGGATTTTATTAGTCTTTTTTACTATATTATTTTTCTTTTGGAGAAGGTGAGTCATTATTTTCTTTGGAGGTTTTAGTGTTAGTTTTCTTTGGGAGATCATATACTAAAGCGAGGACTTTTGAAAGAAAATCGGTGACATGATTGAGAGGACATTTTTTCTTAGAAATACGATGTGTACAAATCATGCATACATAACATATAAGATATGTATTCAGTATATATATAGGTCAAGAAGGTCACTAACCTTAATGCGGAATAAACCCAACGATGAATGCCAACGTCCTATTGTTACGAGCCTTTGTGCACGTTCCTTAGTTCTCCTAGTGTAGAGAATAGCCATAATGTACTATCCCCAATCAATCCACGGACTGTTGTGTCTAAGTGCGATGGTAGATTTCCAAAAGAGAGTGATCGGAGGAATTTATAATGCATTTGTGTTGGATAATACTATAGATAAAAGACTATTTAATATAAGTGGGACCCATCCTATCATAACGAGAACTAATAAAAATATAGTCATATTTGAATAGGGACTTATCCTTATCCCGTCAATTCGATGAGGAATTAACCTCTTCTCCATAATGGGCGGACTATAGTTGGGGCTAAAGCCCGGTTGAAAGTCTAACATTAAGGAAAGACCGCGATCGGAGAGAGGGGAGAACGTAAAGATGGGAACCAAGAGGAAACCTTGGGAGAATGTTTGATTTTGATGTTGTTGGTTATCCTCAAAGTGAATCATGCTATTCCCTTTGATCCTGCGGTTATTTTTAGGATGCAGTATGTGAATGTGACCATTACAATCTGAGAGAAACAAAATGAAATGCAAATTTTTTTTAGGATTAAGTTGGATCTACGTATGTGACCCACTGACCATGCAATCCCTGAGGAAAACAAAATAACATGAAGAGGTGTTTCTCATGGCCGACATCTGCTAGTTATTTGTGTATATTTAATGTCTTCTTAGCAAGGAACAAAATATCGGTAATTACCGATCGGGTTTAAAATAATAGGAGCGCAGGCCCAGGACATGAGCCCAAATGTCAGGCTTAAGAAGAGATTAAGGAGCAGGCCCAATATCAGTGCTTGGCCCTTGATGACATCCCCCAAACACAGACCCAAAACGAGGGCCCAATTCACCCCCTCAAAAGGTTGGTAATATAATGCATTTCAAAGTCATTATTAACCCAATTCATAATTAGGGAAATAGGATCTTTCCTAATTATTACCCCATCAATTATCCTTATTAATCGGTTTATGATAAGGAAGAAAATTCCCCACCCGATAAGAGAAATATCGACATCATCCTCCATTAGGGAAAGTTATCATGATCACCCATTATAAATACTAGGCCACCATATCGATGAAAGTGCATGTAAGAATTAATTCCTAAAGTTGATTTTCTCTTCCATAGGAAGAAGCCGACAGGCATCGGAAGACAGCGGCGGGCCTATGATCCTTTGACATTTTTCGCGGGGGGCTGGACATCGAGTCGGCAACATTAATTCAATAAATGCATCAGGTTTAGGTTGAAAAGCATCATGGTTGACCTGCCGTTTGTGGGCTTGGCGGTTCCTTTACAAATAAAGTTGAACTCGGTGGCCGATGGTATCAGCTGGAACAGGCGGGAGCCACGCTAATTCCCCGAGGATGCCGGACCAATGAGACGGCATGGGTAAGCCGACCTCGGGCACACTACGAAACTGCAAGCTGATACGGGGATGGGCTCCTCTGACAAGCGTCACAACTGCGAGAGTTGGAGCAACTCACTAGGTAAATCACGGCGCAAGGCGACAGGCCGAGAGAGGCAAAACCCATCACCCAGAAACGGGGAACACCTTGACTCTTCTCGAGCGGATGGGGAGGGAGAGACTGCTTGACTAGGAGGCGTGATCACTTACAAACCCCGGAGAGAGATCGCGATAAGGAAGGCGTAGCGGAAACTGACATAAGTGATGGGCCCATCCATTGAGAAATAGGGGAGCGGTCGTAGGGCGGAGGTTCGAGGACATCTAACAAGAGCTCGGCCACATGAAGGAAGGTAAAGGGCCGAGGCTCGGTCTCACATGGACCTTACAGTGCAATAAACTAAATCCCGGGTTCACGGTTGGGGTCTTTGCACTTTCCTCTTGAGGCAAGTGAATGCGCCAAATCGAAGCGTTGTGGAATGAAAGACCCCATTGATCACCTCAACACATACAAGAACCAGATGGAGTGGCATGGATATCAGGACCCCATACGGTGCAGAGCCTTCGCTATCACGCTAAAGGGCCTAGCATTGGCATGGTTTAACAGACTCACGCCGTCTTCCATCTCATCATTCACAGAGCTTTCCATCACGTTTGTCTCCCACTTTATTGAAGCAAGGACATACAGGAAGCCAAGTTATCACCTTCTGACCATAAAGCAGAGCTCGCAGGAGAGCCTGAGGTCATATGTCCAAAGATTCAACGCAAAGTCGTTAAAGGTGAATATTCCTGATGAAAAATTCGCCATTACCGCTTTCATCGCGAGTGGGGTGCGAGGTGAAAGACTGTGTTCTCTATCTCAAGAACCCTCAGTGCAGGCATGGTGAGGTCCTCGCCAAAATAGAGAAGTATATCAGCGGTGGAAAGAAGCCCTCTTATCCAAGCAAAGGGCTCTTCTGCACCGAAAAGGAAAGAGCGAGGGCGTGAAGCGGGAGCGAAGCCTAGGAGGAAGGCGGATAAAGGACGGATCCCCGGAGGAGCTGGAGAAAGCGAGGCGGTCCACAAAAGACGGGAACATCGGAGACCACAGGACCACCTCAGCTGAGCCATCGGCGATATTGCCCTCGACAATACCCCCACAGCGGCCTTAGTGTCACAGGTCCTACGCGAAGTGCAACATGAAAAATTCTTGAGGTGGCCATCTCAGATAAAGTCAGACCCTACAAAAAGAGACAATACCAAATCTTTGTAGGTTCCACGGGGATCATGGACAGAGCCCAGGTGGCCTCAAGCGAGGAAAGAGATTGAATACCTGATTCGACGAGGACATCTTCGCTGTTATGTGGCCTCAGAAGGGAAGGAACAAGTCCAGCCACTACCACCTCGTCAACCAACCCATGCTCAACACCAGTCGCCTTTGGGAGAAATCCATGTGATCTCCGGAGGGTTTGCAGGAGGTAGAGAGTCCAGCTCAGCTAGGAAGGCCCACTTGCGCAGCATCAGATCGGGGGAAACCATAGAAGTACAAACCGTATCCAAACTTCCTCGGCTGGATACTACCATAACCTTTTCGGACTTCGACATGGAAGAGGCATGACATCCATGACAATCCACTTGTGATAAAAGCATAGTAGCGGTAAAATGATGCATGAGTTATCCAGCGAAGCTCGGCCGACATCATCTTCGCATCAACTTTCGACAAAATGGGCATTGGAAGGGAGAAGCTAGGGCCAGTCAATGCATGCCTACATGGGTTATCTGGAGAAAGAGTGCTGCCTCTGGGGTCGATACAGTCAGTGCTCACTTTGGGAGACCCCCCATGTTAGGCTACAAAAACAGTGAGATTTCTCATAGTAGATACCCCATCGGCTTACAACATGTTACTAGGTAGGCCCTCTCTCAATGCCATAAGGGCCATCCCCTCCGCCTATCACATGGTTATCAAAATTCCAACTACAAATGGAGTAGGAATGGTCAGAGGAAACCAGCGCATAGCCAGGGAATGTTACTCAGCTTCAATGGAGCAAAACACGGTCGATAACATCTATATGGACGAGCTCGACATGCGAGACGAGGTAAGCACCCGACTTGCGCCCTCAGAAGAACTAGAGCCTATACGACAACGACCCGGTAAGAGACACCTCGTCTACATAGGATCTAAGCTAACTAAAGACATCAAAGCCCTTTCATCCGTTTTGAAGCAAAACATGGAGGTATTCTCCTAGAAACAGGAAGACATGGGCGGAGTCGACTAGGCAGTGATCACCTACAAGCTGAACGTCAGTCGACTCGGCAGGAAGACATGGTAGCTTTGCATCGATTTCACAGATATCAACAAGTCTTGCCCAAAAGATAGCTTCCCTCTACCTCGGATTGACCTCATAGTGGGCCTTGACGTCATGAACTCCTTAACTTTCATGGATGCCTTCTCACGGCTACAATCGGATCCAGTATGGATCAATGACCAAGAGAGACCTCTATTCGTCACTAGGCAAGGAACCTATTGTTATCGAGTGATGCCCTTGATGAAGAATCTGAGAGCCACCTACGAAGGTTGGTGAGCGAAGATGTTCAAAACGAATCGGGCATTTGGAGGTATATAGATGACATGTTAATGTTGAAATTGGTAGAAATTTGAGCTCCACATAACCCATAGCCCAGGTGTTCCACGATTCCTAAAGTTATAATATGAAGTTAAGCCTAGCCAAATGCGCCTTAGTCTCACTTTGGAAGTTCTTAGGTTTATAGTAGAAAAGCGTAGGAATAGAAGCAAACCCAGATAAGATAAAGGTAAGTGCTCGATATGTTGCCTCCTTGAATATTAAGGACATTCATGACAAGGAGAATAGCTACTTGTTTGAGCCACTTCATATCTGAGCCCGACAAATGTCAACCTTTCTTTGGGTTACGAAAAAGCCCCTTCCAGTGGGATGCACAACTGCGGAGCATTCACGGCGAAGCAAAACCTACACGAGCTCTCCCCGTTCTAGTAAGCCCTTAGAGGAGAACTCCTCCTTCACTACGGCCGTTTCAAACCTCTCAACTAGTGCCGTCACAGTCGGAAGGCGGGACGAGAGTGCAACAGCCCGGAGTCTACTATTGCGGTAGAGCTACGGGGGGAGTAGAGGAGGTATCGACATGGAGAAGAGTGATCCTAGCGTTGGTAAACTACATCTAGGAGAGGAGAGGTAGCCGAGGCGTTCCAGGTCCTGAAAAGTTACAATATAAAGTTAAACCCAGCTAAATGCTCCTTTGGAGTCTCAGGGAAGTTCTTAACTTGGGTTTTACTTAGTCCAACGACCGAGGAATAGAACCAAACCCGAGGATAAGATAAGGCGGGTGCTCAGTATCTTTGCCTCCTTCAAACATTAAGAACATTCAGCATAGGAGAATAGGCGCCTGGGCCGAAAAGCCGTGTCTAGACCAGCGACAAATGTATGTTCTTTCTTTCGGGTCGAAAAAGCCCTTCCAGTGGGATGCTAATTAGCACTCAAATAGTGCTGTTTTGAGGCCTGTTTATTGCAGGTTTTAAGCACTTTTTGTGTACTAATCAAGCAAATAACTTGATTGAGTACACTGAGTCCCGGTATGCTGCTAATCATATTTTGTGGATTTTTTGTAGTTTTGCAAGCCAGATTGTATCACTTTCTTCAAGCCAGCTCTAATCTCACGAAGAGCCGAGCCGAGCTCGAAGTATCAGACAAGCGAGATAGCGATTGGGGTAAATACAAAGTGGGAATTGCAGAAGATTTTGCAGCATTGCGAAATTTACGCATGGTGCGAAATTTTCGCATGCAATTTCGCAGCATGCGAAATTTTCGCAGTTTCCCCTGTTTTGCTTTATTGACCACTTTTGACCGCTTTTTATGGCTTTTTACCAAAATGCCCTTAATGTAGTGTTGATGCTCATACATTTATGTAAATTCCTTGACTCTGAGCACTATATAAGCTCAGTCAAGCTCATGTAACAATAGTTTTGGTTTTATCAATAAAGTTGGCGCCAAAGCTTTCAGCTTTCCTGCCTCTGCACTTTCTTTCACTTTCTCTCCGCTCGTGTTTTCGCTGCAGACACCGCACAGGGATGAATGACTCAAGGATGCGCTAAACCTCCCTCATCCTCAAGTGGGAGGGCCACTGGGCTGTTGCCTGACGTAATATTAATCGCCCTCTGCTACTCAACGCAGTGTTTATCATCATTTTTGTTTCTGCATCTCACACGTGGGTTTAAATCCCTGTGAAGTACCCTGAGTGGTTGGTACTTGGCAAGATTTCGTTCAAGGATACTATTCCTAGATCCACCGATGCCAATTAGTCGCCATTTATTAGCCTCGCAGCTCAACGACCTGGGATGGTTCTAACTCGCCTGAACATTAATGGGCAATAAATGCCATATACTAGGAAGGAAACTTTAGGGTTCGGGGCTTTTATAGCCAAACCTAGATCCCCGCTGAAATGACTATAGGTTACCCTTAGCGCGAGGAAAAGGACCAGTGGGAACTATGCTTAATACCTCGAATCCTAAGCTCGTGTCCTAATCTCAAGGAGTTCGTTCACACTTTATTTCTATGTTGTTATAGTTCCACCAGCCATAAACCTCACTGTCTTTACCAAAACCCCAAATCCAAAGTGGAAACACCAATTTCAATCAACTGTGACTCATTTAGCATGAAGAAAACCCATCCCTGAGTTCGACCTTAGGCCACTATATCAAGCAGCAGCTTAGCTACTGCAGAGGTGGAATCCTAGATACAAATTTTGTCGATTCCGACACACCTACTCCGCTACGAATCAAATTACGTTGTCGATGGGAGCGGTGCCCTTAAAGGCAAGTAAGAGTTCTCGTCAATCTGATCCTCATCACAAGTGTCGTGAATTCCAATCTCTTCGGGTTTTTACTTATATTTCCCCTAAATGGGCTCATCATTGGGTTAATTTAATTTTATACCGCTTCCATACATGCACTTCATTTCTTTATTTCTCGCAACATTAACCTTGCAAATGCTTATTCGCTGTTATCCTGTCTCTGTGGTTGCCATTTAGCAAATTTTACGTAATTTACTGGGACGTAAATACCGGCAGTGCATTCGAGGGTCGTTGCTCCAATCGAACAAGGTGTGAAGTGAGCTCTGTTAGAACAAATGGAACCTCCACCGAGGAGCAATGCAGAGTCAAGGGGGTTCAAAGGGATCCTAATGCCTACAGATGAATGAGGGATCACATACACCCACCAAGGGTGAGTGTACCCTAATGCATTATTCCCCACGATGTGGCAGTTGAGGCTCCACCTCGGTGCCCTCAAGCTCCCAACTTCATGGTATGGAAAATGAAAATCCATACACACACATCCGGATTTTTGGAGGAAGTTTTCTACGCTTCAAAGAGGGTGCAACTGAGCATGGAGTCAGGTTGAGTCTTCCTTTAACCTTTAAAGACAAGGCCAAGATTCGCTGAATTCTAAGGCCAAGAACTATCGTGAATCACTGAACTGCAGAGTTTTCAAGAAGTTCTTCAAGGCAATACGTGGATCACTAACTACACAGATTTGATACATTTGCACTCCATGATAATGAGAAGTTCTACCAGCATCGAGAGGTACATGGAGATCTCATCGTCCCGCTCTCACCATGGCTTCTTTGATAATTCTGATGCCGGTGAATCACATTTATGATGGGATGTCCCCTGCTATGAAGCAATCATAAAACCATGCGGAGGACTTCCCGAGCAAGAACTGAGATGAAGCCATGGATTTCTTTAACTATGTGGTCAAACCTCCAAGGCATGGATGGAGCCAAACCCAAGGGAGGTAGAGAGAATAAAGCACAACAAACCAAAGGAGGTATATACCACCGTCGTGAGGATGTGGAAATGAAAGCCAAGTTATCTCTTTCGATCGTAAGGTCAGAAGAGCTTCAAATGCGAATCAAGATGGTGGTACGCAAGACGAAACACCCGTATTCTCCTTAAATTTTTGTTTTGAATTGCCATCCACTAGTCACCATGAGAGACGTTTCACCGTCCTTAGTAAGGGATTTGACAAGAGCAAGCAAACATAGTGGGTCAAAGTAAGCCACCAACAAACGCTCCATACGGAACACCTTACAATCCAAATCGAGGGGAATCATCCTAATCTATCATGGAAGCAAACCCATTTATGCTCCCACTAAAAAAGTTCACAAACAGCCACCATCCCGGGTTCCACTTCACAAAGAAGAAGAAACCCCACCTCATCCCTCAGAAAGTGCTCATCGTGGAATTCCGAGCAAGGTTACGGGTGTAACTCATAAAGAACATGCTACATGAATGCTCACCACCCGTAAAAACCTAAACATCGAAGGCACACTCCAACAAAAAATAGATGATGTACTCAATTCTGTTGATCACCATTAGCGATACTGAAAAGGGTACTTATCCTAACAAACCAAACTCGTGAGTGCATGAATTGCCCCACCAACACCCAAACTCTAATCACTTAAGCAAAAAGCAAGGGTCACTTCTAAGGAGTGGTAGAGAATTCAAACCATCCGCTCCCAAACCGTATGGAAGATCCTAAACGTAGTCGGGACCCCAAACTGGTGAGACGAGGCACCAAAAGGGGATACAATGAAAAAGAGTACACCCCTCCTTTTCCACAAGCATTGAGAAACAAGAAAACCATCAACCGCCTGAATATTAGAAGTGGCCGAGGCGCGGGGGCGTCAACATCCCTCTGCTTGACATGATTAAGCAAGTCCCCACTTATGCTAAATTTTTGAAGGACCTATGCTCAGTGAAGAGAGATCTAAATGTCAATAAGAAGGCCTTCTTTTAACTGAGCAAGTCAATGCTATCATTGAGTGCAAAACCCTGGTAAAGTACAAAGATCCAGGGTGTCCTACAATCTCGCCAATACTCTCCGAGGCACTTGTTGAAAAGCACCACAGACTCTGGGAGCTAGTATGAACCTGGCACGCCATATTCAATGTACAACAAATTCTGCTCAGGAGAACTTAAGCCCACTTCCATCATTAATCGGTTCTAGTCGATGTGTCTATTAAAACAATTAAAGGACTATCGAGGATGTTCTATTATATGGACAAATTCTACCATCCAAGATTTTGTCGTTTCGATACGTGAGTCCAATACAAATAGGGCCAACCATGTACCCATCATATTAGGTGCGCCATTCTTGCCACGTGAATGCCATTATAAATTGCCGAAATGGGGTTATGCAACTCAATTGGGAACACGACCTCGAACTTCTAATATCTTCCACTAAGTAAAAGCATATGCAACCAAGCTGGAGGATGACTCAGTGGAAGTCTCGCATACTGCATACAATTTCAAGAACAAGCTATCAAGCGATAAAGGGGTAAGACGTATAAACCAGAGTTGTCTCAAGAGCAACAAGACCCCAAAGCATGAGTTTAGTATACGGCACCGAGAAAAAGGAGGAAATTCTACCTCATCGACGGAGAGGAAGAAATGAATCTCAATAGCCGGATCTCAAGCCTCGCCAGGAACTAAAATATGCATTTTTGGAAGAAACAGCAAGGTCCAATTATTATATCATCACTCGCTGAAAGCACCTGGCTGTGAAGACAATCTCACAGAAATCCTCAAGAGTAAGCAAGCTTTGGGGTGGGTACCATTTAAAAGGGATTAGGCCCAACAATCTCGCACCCATCACATTTATTTGCAGGAGGAGTCAAAAGATTTAGGGCAACCATAGAGGAGATTGAATCCCCATATGTTGGAGGTAGTTCACATCAAGTCCCGAAGTCACATAAGCCCAGATATTTACCCCATGACCGATAGCATTCGTGAGCCCAACCTGTCGTGTCAAGAAATCAGGTAACTACAGCAAATGCAAAAGGAGAGGAAATGCCCACCCACCTTACTACAGGCTGGAGGGTATGTATTGATTACAAAAGATTGAATGAGGTGACAAGAAAAGATCACTTCCCTCTACCTTTCTACGGATCACTCCCTGAAAGAGTTTCGTGCCACCCTTATACTCGCCTCGATGGTTATTCAGTTACTTAATGAATCATTACACGATCGTGACAAGACTACCTTCATCATTTTCGCACATATGCCTATAGAGGATGCCCTTCACAGGTAACGACCCGCCACATTCCAACATGTATGCTCGTGATTTTCGTGATCCGTAGAACGACATGGAAGCTTATATGGATGATATCACGTTTCACGTGAAAGCTTGACGAATGCCTCATCCACTGGGGAACCGTCTTCGCATAGATGTATCGAGAAGAACCAAGGTCGAATCGAAAGTGCCATTCATTAAGGAACCAAGGAATAGCTTTCTTGACATGCCATTTCGAGAAGGAATTGAAACGGACAAGGCAAAATCAATCGACCCTAAATTACCATTTCACCAATGTGAAGACAAAGGGAGGGCAATTCTGGGGCATGCGTGCTTCATGTGGAGGTTCATACGCAATCTCTCAAAATTGCCAATCCACTTTATAAGCTTTGTGAAAGATGCCAAGTTTGGAGTGGGATGCAATGCCAACAAAGGTTTGAAGAGCTTCATATTTACTCGACCACCGCATAATACAGGGCCCCTATCTGGCAGTTGCCTTTCGAGGTCATGTGCGATGTAAGTGACCTCGCGTTGAGGTACTCGGACAAAGAGCAAAGGGAAAACCTTATGTGGTTTACTATGCGAGCAAAACATTGAATGAAGCTCAAAGGAATTACACTACCACTGAGAAAGAATTGGTCGACTTGTACTGGGTC
Organism: Tetrastigma voinierianum; assembly: GCA_016808115.1. Classification (NCBI taxonomy): domain Eukaryota; kingdom Viridiplantae; phylum Streptophyta; class Magnoliopsida; order Vitales; family Vitaceae; genus Tetrastigma; species Tetrastigma voinierianum. The sequence continues at coordinate 54,544 of JAEQBH010008188.1, forward strand.
TATGCCTCGACAAGTTTCGTATGTATCTGATCGGTCCGATATAATCATCTTCACGTGACTGTCCACCTTGAAATATCCGCTCACTAAGCAAATGCCAAGGCCAGCTTATCGGGATGGGTCCTCTTACTACAGGAGTTCAACCTCAAGCAGATTCCTGGATAACAAAGGTGTGGAAAATGTTATCGCGATCATCTTTCCGTGACTAACCACAAGACACAACACCCACAACCCCCTCCAATCTATGATGAATTCTCGTAGGAGTTCTACCACCGTGGACAGTCGCTCGTTTGCCCACATTGCTAACTTTTCGTATCAGGAATTGCCAAATGCACGGAAAGCATAGGACAAGAAGTTCTTCCATGCAAAAGTCCACTCATACTATTAGGAAAACCTGTTTGCTCAAACACCGTGTAATGATCAAATACTCAAAGTGTGTGTCAAGGAGAACAAGAAGGGATACTGTACCACCGCCATGACAATGCATGCAGGTCATTTTGCTTCCCCGTAAAATGTAACATGGCTGTACAGAAAGTGTGTTTTTATTCGCTCTTCTTTGTTTAAGGATGCCTATACCATGTGCAAACAATGCGATAAATGCCGAGGTCGGGAAAATCTCGTCGTCACATGATGCCACTAAACCCTATTCCGCCATGTCGAGTTATTTGACGCTTCAGCATCGGGACTCATGGACCATTCCTACTTCCTTCTGATATACTACATTCTCGAGTCGATATGCGTCGAAACGGGTCGGCCAATGCCGTGCGTGTTGCATCACAAGGTCAGATGAAATTTCAAGGAGAATATTTTCCGATTTCAGTAGGTCCCTAAAGCCATAATCAATGATGGAGGTTCACATTTCTTTCAACAAACCTTTCGAGAATCTCCTATCCAAGTACCTGTCACACAAGGTGGCCACCCCTTATCATATTCGCACTGCCAAGGCTACAAAGCTACCAACAAAGGGAAATCAAGACCATAACATGAAAGTGGTAAATTCAACCAAAAAAAGATTGGTCTCAAGTCAAGCCAGACTCTCTGTGCATACAGACAACCTACAGACCATTCTTAGCATGTCTCATTATCGCCGGTTTATGGCAAAGCCCGCCACTACTCGCGGAAATCACTAAGGCAATAGGCGTGAAAAAATCAACCGTATTAACACGGGCGAGATGGTCTCAAAAGGCTCCTCGATATCAACGAGCTAGAAGAATTGAGAAATGATGCCTACCTCAACTCAAAAATTGCAAAAGATAAGCTGAAGAGGTGGCATGATCAAGCTGATAGCTTGCAAACATTTCCAAAAAGGGGACCAAGTACTGCTCTATGACTTCAAGCTCCATCTCTTTCCAGGCAAGCTTAAATCAAGATGGACTGGGCCATTCACCATCCAAGAAGTCTACCTCAATGGTTCATCAGACCCGCCACGCCAAAAACAATCGAAAGGTTCAAAGTCAATGGCCAAAGGCCGTCATACGCACTCACACCAATGCACAAGGAGGAAATCCCCCTCCTCGACTTCTCCATGAAACCTCCCGAACACACAGGCTTAGAGTGACTTCAGATTCCTAAGTCACTATAATTTAACTGCGAATTTTGCACTTTTATGTCCCTTGCTTCGTTGTTCGTTTGTTTTCCTTTACAAATTTTCTCATTTACAGTTCGTTTCTCACTTTACTTCTCGTTACAGTGTCGCAGCCGCCTGTGGAGTAGTTTTCTACCCTGAAATTTTCCATTTTGTAGCCTACAAATTCCAGCTCCACCTGCTCTTCTCCCCGACTCTCCGTGTTGCAAACCCTCCGTTTCCTGTGCCCACCATTAATTTCCTATCTTTTTTGTTCTAGCCATTTAACAGACCACACTGTCATGAACTCGCCCTCCCTTTATAAAGCCACCTCCCTTTCTTTCCTTTGCATGTCACTTCCCATCTCTGGGCTTCGAAACCCCGCCTACCCCTTTCTTCTACTCTCCCGCCTTAGTATGGGCGAAGACCGCAGGAAGCCCGCTCGCGGCGCTGCCTCCGCCGGCGCCCAACTACAGGCCTACGTTGGCCACGACAAGCCGAGTCTGCAACAGACTCTCCCACCGCCGCTTGTCCAGTTTACTCCTCCCGCTCCGTGGCTCCCCCTCTGTCGCCGCCGTGGTAGTCCGGGCCAGCTGGTTCTTCCCTCCACGCAGCCGCCCGGAGATACTCACACTGTGGTCGTCCCACTCCACCCTCTCCGCCACATCCCACCATCCCTAAGGGCCCCACCCATCCAAGAAGGCCCTGACCTCGGGGCCTGAGAGTCCTCTAGCTCGACCTCGGGAGCCAGCCTACCACCTCATCAGGACCTTACTGGAGCCCTTCCTCTGGACCTCTCCCCAGCTTCCATCATCCGACGACCACTCTTCCACTCAGAATCTCTATCCCTGAATGTTGGATTTGAATGAGAGGACCTCGCATGACAGGTCTATTACGATTTTCCATCCTTTCCACGCACTGAGTTTCAAGACTCGACGCCTCCTAGCGTAGGCACTCAGCCGCTCATGACACCTCAATTTTTTACCCTCGAGTGGTCAGCCGAGTTCTACCACGCATGACATCCAGCACGAGCCCCACCCGACCGCTCATCACAGCTTCTCCATCGACTACGGCTTAGGGATACTCGTGGCCCCCCGAGCATCGCCGCTTCATTCAATTTGTCGATGGTCCCCGCCAACCCTACCGACTTAGGTAGTGGTCCCATCCTTATCCCGCAGAGATGGTTTGCCTTCTTCCAGTGGATATTACCGAATCGCTTATGTTCGGGAGGTAACTCCTACTGTGATGCTTCCTCATCGATCACATTCTACTGGCCTGAACCTTTTCCCGCTTCAAAGATACCGTTCGCAGGGGAGAGGATCCATCTCTGAGGCCCTATTTCGCATCTCGTGAGGGCTAATGTTTAGTTCATTTGAGCTCATTATGACCTCCTTTGCTCCACTTCGAGGATTAAGGTCCATCAAGCCTGAGTCTATCCGAGCCGAGTCCACGCCTTTATTCCCCCGAGACTATGCCGTGCTGTGAGCATACGGGCTCTCGATGAGCGCCTAGGATTGAGCTGCCGCCATGACTCGCACCAAATTCTTAATCGTTAGCCCATAGCGCCCTCGCCCGCTCTGCTCCTCTTCCAAATGAGACCAAATTTCGCAGACATTTCGCCGAGGAGCAGCCCTCCAGTTGGAGCATCTTAGTGGAGCCTCAGCCCGCACCATCGCACGCCTCCCCTCCGCCCAAAGGCCACTCCACGCCTCACCTTTAGTGGCCCCATGGCCCTAGTACCGCCTCTATAAAAGGTGCTGTGACGAGCACTTCCGCACCACCTCCGTAGCATATCACGATTTCCACCCTCGATTTTCTGACCATCATGGATGCAGTTCGCACGTTCTCCACTACAAAGAAGATCATTTATGACCGCCATGCAGCTCTTCGCGACAAGGATGACTCCACCGAGGCCGCGCAAGGGCTCACCTCAACAACATTCTCGCACGTAACCGTTTCATCCTCATGCAGACACCCAGAGTCACCCTGCCTCCTCGCATCTCCCCATACCCGTCAGATTGCTCCCCGCCCCTACTCCAGCCACAGGATCAATGCCACTCCACCTCTGGGGCCTCATAGGCTCCTCTGTCAGTCCTAAGAACAGAGCAGCTTGGTACTATTCCTCCCAGAAGACTCAGCCGTCTGCATCGAGACGCCTTCACCAATTTCCACCGGGACTAAGGAGGCTGGGCTCCCTCCACTACCTTCCAATCCACACCCCACGCTACAAATGACACTCGGGTCGGGGAGAGTTGTTTTAAGGAAGTGATGATTTTTTTATGTAATCGTAGATATCGCCTTGTTTTACACTTTTCGAATCTACCGCATGTGTAAGCAAAGACCATTTTTGTATGTTTAGTGGTCGCTGCTTTCTTTGAAAGTCGTTTGTGAAAAGCTAAAATTTAGTGATATACACTGCTTTACATTTCGCATAGCCATTTTCTAATCTATTTGAAACATTTCGCTTTCCCATTTTTTTTGTGGTTTTGCTCTAGCCTTTGCTGAAAAATTGAAACACTACCTAATGCCATCATGCTAGATTAGTTCCATGCATGATTAAGTGGCTGGTCCGTCAAGTCCCCGATATTCAATCTTTTCTTCCACCTTTAGCTACCTACACACTGTGTGGCCATCAGCTTTTCCTCACAACTCGAGAAATCGTATAACTCCCTTATCATGCAAACCTACCCTAGTTTTGTTGACCACCTGTCAAAGGTTATGGTTCCCTAAAATAGAAGGCCAATGTGTCTTCCAAAATAAAAGAAAAAGAAAAAGAAAAGAAAAAGAAAAAGAAGAAAATAGAGGAGAAAAAGTCGCGACGATTTAATTAAACCCTGAGCACCTGCTCGATGGGTTTAATACAAAAGTCTTTGAAGCTCCGGTGCCCTAAGCCTTAGTCAAGGGGAGCCACCCCGACTTAGTGCTCGCCACGGGTGAACGCGAGGCTTGAGTCGAGGTGCCGGAATTTCGAATTCATTCGGAGTCCAGGGCGAAACCCGAGGGGTTAGTGGTCGAGATCCTCATGACTCGATGCCCTAAACCTTAGTTGGCTGGGAGTCACCTGACCCTCGCTACATGGATTCTCGTGAGGTCGATTTCTTAGCATTGCATCCTACGATACAAAAGAAATATGATTGAAAAGAGTGGAACCAAATTTCTATTTAGTCAGTCAAGGTGTTAGGATTCTGCAAGATTGCCGTGAGGGCAAGCTTTAGCAGGTTATTGAAAACCGATCACATAAACACTTAGATTTCCGTGGAAGTTTCAGTCGATTTCCTTGGGATAGATACCTTCAAACTTTCGTCCTCAGAGTGTTATTTATTCTCCTAAGTCAGTTGTCAGGTGTGGTCTCAATCATTCGTGAGGGTAGGCATTATTTTACGTATACATTTCTTGAAAATACCATTCCTTTCGCTTTCGAGCTTAACCCGTCTCGCTTCTTCTTTCTTTTTTGTCACGCTTAAGGGACTAGCAATGTGTCTGGCTGGGGAGTGATTAAGACTCCAAATAAATTTCTATTTTTAAAGGTCTGCTTATTGCAAAGTTTTAAGCACTTTTTTTGTGTACTAATCAACTTAAATAACCCAATTGGATACACTAAGGTCCCAACTATGCTACTAATCATATTCGTGGATATTTTTTGCAAAGCTCATAGCTCAATCAGACACTCTCTTCTCAAGCCACCCCAATGCAAAGAACCCGATCCGAGCCTCGGCCGTATGAACAAAGCAGCAAGAATCGAGCCAAATACAAAGGAGAGTGCGAATTGCAAAAAATTTTGCAGCATTGCGAACTTTTCGCATGGTGCGAAATTTTCGCATGCAATTTCGCAACATGCGAAATTTTCGCAGTCTCCCCCCTGCTTTCACAGACACCACTGATCACGCTTTTATGGCTTTTTTACCAAAATGCCCTTAATTTAATTGTTGGTCTTTTCACATTTATGTAAATTCTCGACTCGAAAGCACTATATGCTCGCCAAGCTCATGTAACAAAGAGCTTTGGTTTTATCAATAGCCGCGCCTAAAGCCTGCAATTTTCCCGCCTCGCACTTCTTTCACTTTCTCTCCTTTCTCGTATTTTCACCGTTAAACACCTCAAGATGACAACTCAAAGCATGCTTGGCTAAACCTCCTCATCCTTGAAGGGAGGGCCACCGCTAAAGGTTTGAGGTAATACACACCTGCTACCAACACAAAGGTTTATCATCATTTATGTTTCGCATCTCACACGCGCGGGTTTAAATCTCCTCGCGACAAATTCCTCGAGTGGTTGGTACTTGGCAAACTTTCAAGGCTCAGTGGATACTTATTCCTAGATCTACTGATGCCCAATTAGTTTCCATTTATTAGCTCCTGTAGGTTAGATCCAGTGGATGGTTCTAACTGCTTCGAAACATTAATGGGCAATAAATGCCATATAATAGGAAGGAAACTTTTAGGGTTCAATTTTTATAGCCAAACCTAGATCCGGCTCGGGAAATGACTATAGGTTACCCCCTAGCGAGGAAAAGGACCCAGGAATTACGCTTACCTTTAGAACCCTAAGCCCAAAGTGGGTCCCAAATCTCAAGGAGTCGCGACACTTTATTTCTATGTTGTTATAGTTCCACCAGACATCAACCTCACCGGTTTTTACCAAACCCCAATCTAAAAGGAAACACCACTCTAACTTCAACTATGACTCATTTAATATGAAGGAAACCTATCCTCGAGTTCACCTTAGTCACCATAATCGCAAAGAGTTTAGCCACCACAAAGAGGAATCCCAGGATACAAATTCTTGTTGATCCTGTGACACCCACTCCCGGGCCACGAATCGATGCACACCGCAAGGAGGCATCTCATGACACTCAAACCCACCCGAGCCTCCGTCCCAGTGTTCTGCTGTGAGAACTCTCACTCCCACCGGGTCGCTTTAGACTTCAACCAGCCATCCAAGCCGAGAACGGACAGAAAGTGCAATGTACCACCTACTATCACAGCTCGAGTTTCAGGAGCAAGAGGAGAGGCATCCTAAGATGGAGAAGCCGATCCCCTAGCATCGGGTAACTACATCCAAAACTTCGACCTACTCCAAGCCTCCACACCACTGGTCTCAATCGAATATCCATGCAAAACAGAGCATCGTGATAAACCTAAACCTCTGAAGGTCGGGAGTAAAGTGGGCTATGAGTTAAGTGAGTTCGACATCGCACACTGGGCTGACAAGAAGAAAAGAGCAGATCCCGGCAAGATTTCATCATGGAATCTTCACCCACAGAGTCTACGTAAGCTACCCAACCCGACACTGACCTCCCATCCGAGATTATCCATGATCTGCATCGCCAATGCCCAAGGAAGTGGTGTAGTCTAACTCGACCTCTCCAGACGGATGGGATGAATACGCCGCATTCTCCCAGGCCCAAGCCTCTAATAACAAGGCTGGCATGAGGTCATTATAATGACTTAACCTCGCCCACTTGTCAGAGCACTGCATCACATATGCTAATTTGTCACATCAGTGTCCAAGGACTATTAGCTAATCCCTGACAACAATGTCATAAAACTTGTCATGGAGACCAAATGACATATACACAAGTTTTATAACAAGATTACCAAAGAACTATTATCTTAACTCTCATAACCTTGCCATAAAACTTATCAGACATTATACTATATAAACCAAAATCTCTTAGAGTAAATCATTTTCAAAGTTTGGTTTCAGTCCGATATTCCGCAAGTGCAATGTGTCGACAAGTAATAAAACGGATTTAAGTTCTGATATCGATCCCACAGAGATCTCAAGAATTTTAAATCAATTACCCCGACTACTAATTTCCATACTATTCGACCAAATGATAGTAGGATCCAGCATTAAGGTGCTGGAAAATCAAACGAACAAAAGGAAAATAACTGAACGAATCAATCAACTGGAAGATAAAGAATAAAGAATAATTAATAGAAAAGAAAATAAATGGAAACAGATAGTTATCCTTTGGAGTACCCACCAAGAATAATCGTTATATGGAAGCACACTTGTGAGTTAACACCGATAAAATTTTTAAATTCATTTCCTGTGCTCTTAAAATCATTCAAGGCATTTATAGTCATACTCGGATCTCTCCACACTCCACAATTCATTATCTAATTTCGACCTCGATTCTTCGGAATACGTGGAATGAGATAACTACTTTTAAAAGGAATTTCTTAATCGGGTATTTTCTTTTCGCAATACTATACCCATTTTACTTGAATCAGAACCTTAGCTTCCAAGTTATCAAATAAGCAAGGATATACAACCTCCAGCTTACTCATCTCAAAATTAGAATAGATCACCCTCTCCTCGATTAGATCTCAAATTGAACACTCTGGATCGCCTCACTCATCCGACCGAGGTGAACTCTCATTGCTTAGAATTGATAACTCGTTCAACCTGCTCGATTTCCCGCTTTATAGGATTTTATCGAAGTAAAACTTACAGCTTCGCCAGAGATCTCAAATAGCAGTTAATATACCTTCAAAGAAATGTTCATAACCCCCAGAATGTCTTCTCTCAGGTCACTCGTAGGGACCTCCTTGAAATCGGGAAAGTACTAAACAAATCTTATACTGCATAAGAGACTGATATTCGTATCAAAACATTAAACCCAAAACCAAGTAAATTCACAAACCGAAATTCACAAGCCGCCGGAAACGACCACAGTGAGCATACTCGATCGTAACATTTACCTAATGGAAGCCGCCCTCAATTACCGAATTATTACTACACTACACCTTTCCTCCCATCATAAGAATAATCGCATTTCAAACCGAAAAGGACCTTAAATTGTCTCTCTAACTTCAACATTCCAGGTAATTTGAAAGAATTGAATTCTCGATTCACTTTAACTCCAAACGATAACATCCACCTTAAAATAAAAAGAAAACTAGAACGATAAATCTAATCTAATCTCTAACTATTAACATTGAAGAAAATAAAAGAAAAAGAAAAGAAAAGAAAAAAAAAAATAAAGAAGAGCCTTCAACAATCTGCATCTCTCGCCTGGTACTAAGCCACGCCTCTCTCGATAGTCACAGATTTATAGGGTTTCTCACTGGGCCCTTAATCCCACGCGTTTCATGGATTTCCAAGTGGTCAGTCTATGTTAATGTTCAGTCGCTGGATTTCAACTTTCTCTTGTCAGGACATCATCCATGTCGCTGACGATCTCACCGCCAAGGACGCCTACTTGGGTTTCGCAATTTTCATTTATTATGTTCCATGTCGCGATATCAATCCTCAGTCGCGACATCGCCATGGTACCGCAACTCAATCGTGTCTCCCGATGTCGCCACATCAATTTCTTGTCGCCGACACGCCATGGCTTCGCTTAACCGATGTCCTCGATGTCACGACGCCGCGATCGCCCTCGCGAACTTTCAATTGATGATTCCCGATGTCACTTACATCGCCATCATGGCTTCGCAGGTTTGCGTCGCTTCATGTCGCTGACATCAACTCGTCGCGATCGCCATTTTGTGACACCGCTTCAATCGTATTTCCCGACATGTCGCATCGCACCCATTACCATTAAATATCTCATGTAGTTCGCGAACTTTCAATCGGTCGCTTCATGTCGCCGCTGATATCAATCCGTCAGCGACATCACTTAAGGGACTTCATGTTTCACTGACGCTTCGTGTCGTGACATCGATCTCTTCGCCGCGGTAGACGCCTTCACCTCACTAAGCCCTATTATAGCTTCAAGTCGCTCTTGTCGCGATCTCTATCAAATTTCTTCCGTGTTTTCGATGTCGCAATGCTGATTCAGCAAGGGATGTCGAATTCTTCCTTCACTCACCGTCGCCGCGATCGCTTCAGATAGTGTCGTATGTCACGACAACATCCGTATGTCGCGACATGAAGTCTTCCTTCATTCTCGGTTGCTTCACCGAATTTTCTTTAACCCTCACCGCCTCGTTTCAAGTAAGCTTCGCTCCGACCGGAGTTTAAATCACGCAACCCGATATGCATTTTGATCGCCGCTTAGAACTTCACTACATCAAGTTCCTTCATCTCATAGCAACTTTCCGTCAGAATTTGCTTCAAATTTCTATTATCTCATTAACGCTCATCCACCTTTCTCGCTTCTTTCTTTCTCGCTAAAATTCTTCTTTTCTCACTCCCCGCTATTAACAAATTGGTGAGTTTCTTCATATTTCGCAAATTAATTGTCCTTTAAATGAAAATCAAGCGTAAAAATGGACTAAAATAGATGACTTTAAGCTCTCATCAAACTCCCCTAACTTAAAGTTTTGTCATTCTCAAGCAAAGAAAAGAAAGAATTGTTCATTCTCAAACAAAATAAAAGAAAATTTTTAAGGACATTTTTCTCTCGATTCGCTCAAGTAAAGGGCATTTAATTTAATTGAAATGCAAGGTATGCATAATTTTCTCGTACATCTAAATCTTCAAGTCCAAGCCAAGGTCGGGCCCTACTTTATACTATGCAAAACTAAACTTGAAATTGTTTTACAAACAACATACTTTATGGGATCCCGTTGAATAATAGATTCTTTCCTTTCACATTTTCATACCGAGTCATTTAACTCCCTAAAGTCCTTCACAATTTCATCGCTTTATTCCTTCCAAATTCCATAGCTCGCTTTTTCATATCGACCTCCACTCACGTGTGTGATTTCAAACTTTCAAGATCAATCAAAGTTCGCTTATATTGTTAGCCCGGTAATGGGTAGGATGGAAGGAATTTTTAGGTTAAGATTACCTCGAACCTTTTCTCTCCTCGTCCCATTCTTTCTTTATTGTGCTCTCTAATAAACTCCCTAAACTTCATAATTGGGACATCTCTTTAATTCTTCCACCCGTAACCGTATGCCCCTATTTCCCACTCTGTAATTCCACCGGGGAACTTCCTGTTTGTCAACATCTGTGTGGATAAGCAATGTTTTAACTTTTTTAGGCTTTCTAACACCTAGCGAACTTCGGGGTTAGTAGCTCCCATACCCATGGCATTAGGTACTAGCGTTGAAACACCCCTTAAGAACTTAATTGTTCAAGAGAGTTAGCCACAAGATAAAACTTATCCCTATGTTTCTCTTTTCTATCGCATTTTCCTCGCTCTTGTCTTTCTTTTCATTCCGAGTTCCTCAAAATATATACTCCCCCAAACTTCATTTCTTTCTTCCTCCTTGAATTCCTGTAATCATGTTCTTTATCGAGGGATTGATGTCATAGGATGTGAGTTTGGGTTTCCATTGTCTATTTTTGAAAAAATAGTTTGTTTCGCTCAATTTCTCTTGACCATCGTGATATGCATCCGCATATGAATAGGATGGCTGTAATGGCTCAAACCTGGGTCCAAGAATGGCCTCGCATCATCTCACACCGTATCACCTAGATTTCGCCAACCAATAATCTAACAAATTCTAAAATTTGGTTTGAACAAATAGACTAACCATAGGGAGTACCTCACTCCATTTTGTTGGTGAGTATTTAAATTCACCGATATTCAACAAAGTTCTTCACTTATCGTTCATACCACAAACTCAAGAATACGCTTGCCTTCATCACATTACCTTCCTCAATTCCGACTTCTATCAACAGACTTAAGTAACAGACTCAGGTTTCAATCAAACTCGTATTCATTCGCCCTTATTTTACATTTCAGATTATTTCCTAATCTTAATCAAGCTTTCATTCAATCTAAATTTCTTTAATGCAGATCTCAAGTAGCTTATTCTTTTTAAGATTAATTCCTACTTTAATTTCCTAATCATACAATCTTTAAAGCAACAGAATCATGGAATCAAACAAATTCAAAATAGCACACAACAATTCAATTTAAATTTCTCATTTTATTACTGATTCAATTGCAGCAGTTGGATACACAAAGACGGGGAGTATGGATGGTAATGAAAAGTTGCAGGAGAAGGTCTTATTTTTCTTTTGAAATAGCCGTGGAGCAAAGACGCAAGGGGGATCTAGTCTAATGTACCTAAATGGGCTGGGAATTCAGAATTTTCATTTCTCTTCTTTCCTTTCTTCGCTCTCTCCACTGTTTCCTTCAATGAAAATCCTATTGGGGAGAGATCAACTTTTTTGCTAACTCATCCCGTCTCTTCCCAAAACCATTCATTGTATTCTCCATTTTCATCATAACCTCTAAAAATTTCGAGAGGTTATTGTTAATCGATCCAAATTTTCAACCATTCTTTTTGCCTATGTGGATTCAGATTCTTCGCTTTCTTGCCTCTATCATCCACTTCTTCTCAAAATCCTTTTCAGACTTGTATAAAACTTGAACTTTGACTCTCGCTCCCCAAATTTGGCTCGCTTCATCTCTTTTCTTTACTTCAGAGAGTTAAGAGTTGAGAATCACGCCAAACTGGTCGTTATAAAAGCTTCATGACTGAGCTCTGAAGCTTCAGAATAGACAGGATCTCTTCCTTCATTTCTTCTAAACTCTTCCCTCGCGCTTTCAATATTTTCTCTCATCTCTGCTCCTCTTTTCTCTGCTCAACTCTTCTTCCCACCATTGCTCTCTTTGTCAGAATCTACTTCATGCCCTTTCTTTCTATTTAAATTTCTTCCTCCCACTCCGCCGGTCTCTTCTTTCAATTCTTTTCATAAATGCTTTCAATTCTCGCTTATAGTTTCCAATTCTTCTCTTTACTTATCCATTCTCTTCTCGTACGGTATCAGAGCTCTAAAGACGAATCGTTTCTCAGGTTCTCGAAGCTTTCTCCATGTTGGAAGTTTCTGCTCTCGCACAGGAGGAGAACCGGCTGGTGGACGGAGAAGTCTATCACGCTTCTTCATCTGCCTCTCGTGACGTCTCTGCAAACATGTAATCATTGTTGCCGTGAGTTTTCTAGGCCTGCCTCGATCATCAACCCTCTCGAGTCTCCTTCGGTTCTTCGCCTGGGCTTCATCTCTCAGTTTTACCAGCATTCCTCTTTTCTTCGTGTTTCGGTCCCTCGCTAACCCCACAAGGAGGCGAAGCTCTAGGTACTTCTTCTTCTCGATTCCCAATTTCCTTTCACCCCAAATTTCTCTGCCACGCACGTAGCTGATTGCTTACTGGCGAGGAATAAGCACTTTTCGTTCCCCTCTCATGATACCTCATGATAGAATTCTCTATGATAACTCCTATATCGATCTTCAGACTTTCGAGTACATGGCATACAAAGAACACAACTTCGCTTCCCTCACATCATATATATTATTGTTTTCATTGGACCAAAACAATAGTCGTGAAATAAAACCACATACTCAAATTCTTCTGCAAGGCTTCCTCCCTGCTCAACGTTTCGCCTTCCTTCTTCTCGCTTAATCGCACTTCACTGCAGCGAAGCCAAGTAATCTTTCCAAACTCGGTTTTTCCAGCTTCGAATTTGAGCCATGTTTCAGGCATCACATGCCATAAGCTTGCTGATGGCCTCGCTTCAGATAGACCCATTCCTCTAACAAAATGTACTCCATCCTTCCTTCCTACCATTATTTGAATAAAACTCTTACCGCCGTATACCCCGATTAAAAGGTAGAGACCTCCCATCCCCTTCGTTTATCATCTCCTTTGAAAGGAGTAATGGTTTCGAATCTCCCTCTCTCGCAACAAACCCCTGTTAGCATAATATTTCTTCCATCAAATAAGCTTCGCTTGAGACGAAATCTTCTACTTCTTCTTCTTCTCTCCTCTTTCCCTTTCCCTTTTCGTCTTTCAGAAGTCGTCTGAGCTTCGTGCTTCGATGGCACCTCTCTGCTTGCTCTTCCCGACGAATCTCATCTTAACTGCTCTCCCGCGAAGCTTCTTCTTCCTCGACTGCTCATGTCCCCTCAATCTCGTCTAGGCCAGTGGACTAGGTGGGAATTTCAGCCATTGGAAACGAGAAAAGCCGTAAAGCTCGAACGCTGTGGTTTTCTGGGGCCGAGATCTCGAAGGAAGACGAAAGTGAATAGCCATGGGTCAGAGGAATGAGAAAGTTTCCAATACAATTCAATCAATGCCTGGGTACACTAATGCTTCAATTAAGACATGTCGCGACTTCAATTCCGCCTTTTATTTGAGATCACAACTTAGGCTTTTCATGAGTAGTTGGCACTTATCGCACTCGATGTCGCTGACATACCTGGGGATGTCGCGACAATACAAGATTTTCAGAACTGTTTGATGGGCGACTTCCTTTCCATTTTGAAACTTAATTCATCGTCACACCTACGGTGTCGCGACATATACCTTCTTCTTCCTTCATTACACCCAAGTCAGCTCTTTCGGAATGTCACGATTATCAATGTTTTGTCGCGACACAACTTGCGTCGCGACGCAACCTTCCCGTCGCGCCTCATGTCTTTAACTCAATGATTCTCAAAAAACTTGAATTCTCTTCTTATCGTTCTAACCCATTTAAACATCTCTTCGTGCATATGTAAGCAAAGATTTAACAATTAATTCAAGCATTTCTACGTAATCAAGTCAGAGCAAGGTTACTCCTTTTCTCATGTCGCGAATTCTCCGCAGTCAGCCGGAATTTATTCCCGTGAGTTGCCCTGCTATTCATGTCTTTAAACCTTGCAGAAGATCACTGCAATATTAAAGAAAAATCTAATTAAACTACAATCGATTTCTAAAAATTAAATCTATCCTTCTAAAAATAAATCTGACCTAATTTATCAACAACTAAAAGAAAAGAATTATTTCAAAATTTAAAATCAGAATTTAAATCCTTGCTGGTCGCCTCCCATTAGTCAAGCCAGCCAGTCCTTAAATGGGATTTGTCAAGCGTGGTACTTCTTCTTTTCCTTTAAGAACGGGGCCATTGAGTTCTTCATTTCCTCTTCCCTGCTTAGGATAATGCTTAACCTTTGTCCATCAATCTTTGAATTCTTCCCATTATCGCCTTCGTTGTTATCGCTCCAAAATGTAAGATTTACACCACCGTGTACGTGCCCACCCAATCGGATTTTAATTTCCCGAAACAACTTCGCCTAGAATTGGGTGCGTAACCTGTTCCCTGCTCTAAACTCTTTTCTCAAAATTCTCGATCATGCCATTTCTTTTGTCTTCTGGTTTTGTATATCTCTAGCATTATCATAGGCTTCATTTCTCGCTCTTCCACCCAGACAATGAGCAACCTTTTCTTCCTCAAGTGTACTTTAAAATCGAAGTTTAACTTTAATGGCCCATCACTGTATTCCCACCCCAAGAGGTGTGATGACATGGGTTTGCCAAACCAACTCAGATGGGGACATTCCAACGGGGTCTTCAGGAGGCACTCAGAAGCCTAAAGTGCATCATCAAGCCTGGGAAGACTAATCCTTCCGCTGAGCCTGGGCACCTTTCAAGTATCTTTGATCTCCCGCTGAAATTTCGCTGTCCATCAGCCCGGGATGATAGGCTAAACTCATTACATGCTTGATCCCATACCGCTCATGAGTTTTGCAACATTTTGTTTGCAAATGGGTTCCCCATCACTAATGATGGTTCTGGGGTTCCGAACTTTCAAAATATTTTTCGCAAGAAACTCACAACCGTAATAGCATCATTCCTCGATTGCCAATGCTCCACCCATTTGGAACGACTCATCAAGCAAAGGGATGATAGCTTCCCAAATGATGTGGAAAGGTCCCATAAAATCTATTCCCCAAACATCAAAAAATTTGTATCACCATAATACCTTTTAGGGCATTTCATTCCACACATATTTCCATTCCTTTTGGTATCTATCACACAATTTAACTCCATCGCACAATCCTCAAGATAAGTAAATAATAAAACTCGATCGAGTATTCTGTGACGTTTCTTTCGCTTTAAAATGTCCCCCATATATGGATGCATGGCATTCATTTAAAATACTTTGCTCACCTTCGTACAGCTGATCTTCTTATTATCATGTCATGACTTTTTGAATAATAAGGTCATCCCAAATATAATACCGTCACCCTGAAGCTCTCTCTCGTCAGAGTCACCTCAAGGCATTACTCCACGTCGATACACCACAAT
The DNA here is from genome assembly GCA_016808115.1 of Tetrastigma voinierianum. Taxonomy (NCBI): domain Eukaryota; kingdom Viridiplantae; phylum Streptophyta; class Magnoliopsida; order Vitales; family Vitaceae; genus Tetrastigma; species Tetrastigma voinierianum. The sequence continues at coordinate 70,086 of JAEQBH010008188.1, forward strand.
ATCGCATACCATGGTACTGAAGCGGAAACCTTAAACAATTGCTCATCCGGGAAATTCCTCCGTTAACATAACATTTTCTTCATCATCGGCTTCTTTTCTACTCTTCTTGACAAGTGATCGGCCATCACATCGTCACATCCCTTTTATCCTTGATTTCAAATCAAACTCTTTGCAAATAAAGAAGACTCCACCTTATCAAATCTGCTTAGCTTCCTTTCGACATCAAGTACTGGATTGGCGTGATGATCGTGAATCACCAATGGGATCCTAAAATGTATCATTTAAATTTTTCAGCGCCAAGCAAATACTATGGCTAGCATCTCCTTTTCAAATATTGCGGAGTAGTTCTCAGGCTTCATCAAGGTCTCATTTAGCATAGTATACGGCCCAATACTTTCTCTTTCTTGCCCCCAACACAAATTCCCATGGCAAAATCACTGCATCACACATTATTTCAAATCCCCGATCCCATTCTCGTGCGCCCATTATAGGTGCTTCAGACAACTGATTCGATTTCTTCAAAACATCCTCAAGTAGAGCCAATAAAATCAACCTCAGATTCTTTTTCCCGCAGGTCCGTACAAGGGTCTCAGCTATTTTTGAAAAAAATCTTTTGATGAATCTCCCTGTAAAATCCAAAGATGCCCCAAGAAGCTTCTACTCCTTTACTGCGGGTATGGTGCAAGAGTTTTGATAATGGATAATTGATCGGGTCAACTTCAAATTCAAAGAGCGTAAATTTTACTTCAAGAACAATACCTTCTCACCATAAAATGGCATTTTTCCCAATTCAATGCTAACTGCTTGTTCTGCATCTTAAGTATCAAGCTTTCCGCATTGATTAAACATCGATCTAAGCTGGATCCATACACAGTAAAGTCATCCATGAAAATTTCCATCACTTCTTCAACCAAATCTGAGAATATGTATTATCATACACCTTCGAATGTAAATGGAGTGATTACATACCAAATGGCATCCTTCTCAAGGCAAAGGTACCATATGGCATGGAATGTGGTCTTCATCCTCAAAAATAGCAATCTGATTTGTATTCCGAGTACCCATCCGCAAAAACAAAAGTGAGAGTGTCCTCGCTAACATGTCCAACATCCGATCAATGAAAGGCAAAGAAAATGATCTTTTCCTCGTTGTCAGATTCAACTTCCTGTAATCAATACATACCCTCCATCCTCACTGTTTTGTTGATCAATTCGCTTTTTTTTCATTTCGATCACAAGAAACCTCCTTCTTTGGAACTACATGGACCGGCTCACCCAAGGACTATCCAAATAAGATAGATAAAACCAAAGATTCAACACCTGAGTACCTCCTTCACTACTTCCTTCATCATCGGATTCGCCTCTCCGTGTTCTATAGATGGCTTCAAGTCTCTTCTAAAGAGACCCATGACGGTAAAATCGACAGACCGATACCCTTCAAATTTCTTCAATGACCAAGCCAGCGATTCCTTATGCTTCCTTAATATTTTCAAAGAATTCGTTCCTCAAGATCTGGAATCGGGTCGAAATGATCACTCGGTTTTTCTTCGTAATTCTAAGTAAGCATACTTTAAAATGACATGGCAACTCTTTCAAAACTAAATTCAGATCGGGTTTCTGAATTTCCTTTTCACTATTTTCCCATACGCTTCTCGTTTTCGCTTGTGCTCAACACGCTTCTATGTAATGAAAATCACGTATGGAAATCTGCATGTGATATCTTCAAGATAATCGAAATTCATCTCTTTTCATTGATAAAAATCGAGTATTAAATTATCATAACATCGTGGTCGGGAAGTATGTATAAAATCAGCTACATTGCACCTTCCTCGTCCTCGTCTATATATTTTGCATACTTCACCAAGTTAAAACAAAGTTAGCCTTCTTCTCCAACCCTCAAGATAAGAACCTCCTTTTTGCATGTCAATCGTATGTTCCGTAGCTAGGAATGGTCTTCCCAATAGCGTGGGTACTTGTGAATCTTCTTCCATGTCCTTAATGATGAAGTCTACAGAAAACAAACTTCCCAACTGACCAGCATCTCAATGACTCCTTCAGTTACCATCGATCCGTCCATTCAAGAGTAACAAACAGGGAGTAAGCTCCCAAACTTAGTTTCTCGCAAATGCATAGAGGCATCAAATTGATACTAGCTCCGAGTCACAGAGAGCTTCCGGAATTCAATTCCTCCAACATAAGGGATTGTGTTCCCCGGGTCTTTCAACTTTACTCGGTAATTCCTTCTGACATCGTGACCGCGCGGCGTTGAGATTCACTATTCCTTCCTCTACTTCATTTTTCTTTTCGTCGCATGTCCTTCTCGTAAATTTCAGATGTAGTACTGAGTTACCACTTCAAGAAAAGGCATACTTATCTCCGCCTTCCGAAGGTTTTCAAGAACCTTGCAACCGCTTCCTCCATCCCGACTTCCAGCCTTGTGGAAATGGAACCGCAGGCTTTGATCCTTGATGTTCTTCCTTCCTCTATTCTTCTTTCATCTCCAATTCCTCTTCCTTTCGATCTCATACGCCTTTGTCATTGGCCATCTTCTTTCATCTCTCTAGCTCCTTCCCACTCCTAAGCCGCACACCCATGCGCCTGGGTTCTTCCTGTCACTGGGAAGGCATCTTTCCCTTCCGCCTAAGCCAGGAGGTTAGGCTACCGCCTCTACTCAGGTCTCCGTGTTCTTCAGTGATGCATCGGGTGGTGTTCGAAAAATTCGAGAATTGGCAGCGCCGCTTCCAACTCCCGCAAACTTTGTTCATGGAGGTTAAATGTCTCCTTATTATCCCCCCCATGAACCGCAAAGACGCTCTTTCAAAAGATCAAATTTCCTCCGACCCCCCGGGATATTCGCTTCGTGCTCACTTCAGCTCTGAACCTCGTGGCCTGATAACCCCGCTGAGGGTTCTCCATTCCATGCCTGGGCCTGCGGAAGCCCCCTCCACCATAAGAGTAGAAATTCTCATGGTTCCTCGTTGTCAGCATACAGCCGCGTGTTAGTATTTGGGTTTAATGGTAAGCTCTCGCTCACCCAAATAATTAACTCTCTAAAGATCATCATAAAGTCTTGGGGCTACTCCCTCCCGCACTTCCTTCAATAACTCCCTTCAATCGCTTCCTATTTCATGAGCAAGGTGTGCTTTTCTTTCTTTCGGTCTGAACCCGTGCATAATGGCATCCAACTCGCTTCCATGGCTGCCTTCATCTGCTCACCTCCATGATCCCTTCCTCTCATTGCTTCCTCTCAAAGCTCGGGCTGAAGTTTCTATGTTACATTTAGCCGTGTCTTCACCAGCTCTTTCTCTTCAAAGATTCTTTTCGCTTCAATGCTCCACAACATGAAGCATCAATGATCCTTTGATATATCATTCAAGGCATGATATACAATGTCCATCCGAGTTTTCAGATCTATCCCATGCATCGACATCTCTCAAAGAACGCTTGAATCTTTCCCAAGCTACATATTGTGCTTTCATTTTCCCCTCGAACACAATGATTTCCCTCCTTCTTCAGGGTAGGAGGGAAAGAATCTACCTAAGTAAAGCCTCTACTAATTCCTCTCCTAAGTATCACGCAACTATGGTAAAGATTCATACCATAGTCAAGTGTATCTCTTAGAGAATGGGAATAGATGCGTAGCTTTATGACTTCCGGGTCTCACCCCATTCAAATTTAACTAGATTAGCCATCCCTGAGGAATCTTCCTGTGTGCTCGCTTCGGGATCTTCAAATGGGATGACCAGCAAACTGATGCCGAACTATCAGAATCAAGTACGGGCTTCAGCTTCAAAATTATTAGCACTCAATCGAAGGTCAGTCTGACACAGTATTCTTCCCAGATAATCGTCCCGTAAATCCTCCATCAGACGCTGGACTGGAGGCCTTCTAGCCTTCTTCTATATGTACTCTCCAACCCGATCCTCGCTTTCATCCGGTCATGGTCAGAAGCTTTCGCCTTCCTCGTCTTTCTCAAGCTTCCGAAAGTGTCCTCTATTTCCGTGTCACTGAATCGACGTTGTTCTCGCTTCCTATGCATCAAAGTTTTTCAAAGCAAAACACACTCCCATTATCAGATTACCAAATCAACAAATATATTTAATGTGTTCTCTAAAGGTTAGTGGCCAAAATGAACCACCGCTTGTAAATCTATTTGCTTCTTTTTCTTTTAAATGTCCAAATTAGTATTTCCTTCTTCATCCGAATATTGATCTTTAAAATTTTCGATCCCTAATCGCGCTTATAAAACTCATTGAGACCAAAACACATATGCTAATTATTACATCGTTGTCCAAGGACTATTAGCTAATCCCCACAACGATGTCATAAAACTTACAAGTATGAGACTTAAATGATTATATACACAAGTTTATAACAAGATTACCAAAGAACTATTATCTAATCCCCGACAACCTTGCCATAAAACTTATTGACATTATACTATATAAACCAAAAATCTCTTAGAGTAAATCATTTTCAAAGTTTGGCTTGTCCGATATTCTCGTAAGTGCACAGGTCGATATAATAAAATGGATTTAAGTCCGTATATCGATCCCTACGTAGATCTCAAGAATTTTAAATCAATTACCCTTACCTACTCAATTTCCATACTATTTCACCAAAATGATAAGAGGGATCCAGCATTAAGGTGCCGGAAAATCAAACCTAACAAAAGGAAAAATAACCGAACGAATCAATCAACTTAAGATAAAGAATAAAGAATAATTACAGAAAAGAAAATAAATGGAAATGTATAAGCACCGAGTACCCACCAAGAATACCGTTATAGTGTGAAGTATCAATTCGTAGTTGAATGACCGATAAAAATTTCTTAATCATTTCAGTTTTAAAATCAGCCTATGCATTTAGCGCTGCACTGATCTCTCCACACTCCACACCCATTATCTAATTCTCACCCATCTCTCGAATACAGGAATGAGATAACTACTTTTAAAAGGAATTTCCTTAATCCGGGTATTTTCTTTTCAGAATACTTCATAACGCCTTACTGACCAGAACCCAAATTCTACATTCCACAAGGATATACAACCCACTTTTACTCATCCTCAAAATTAGAACATCAATCTCTCCGATTAGATCCTCAATTAACACCCGGATCGGGCCTCACTATCCGACCGAGGTGAACTCTTTGCTCGTTTAAATTGATAACTCGCTCAACTCGTTTCGATTTCAAGTGAGAAGAGGATTTGATCAAGAACTTATTATTAAAGCTTTTAGCGTATCTCAAATAAGAGGTTAATATACCTTCAAAGAAATGTTCATAACTCCCGTGAATGTCTTCCGTGTCACTCAGAGGACCTCCTTGAAATCGTAGAAAGCAATTAAACAAATCTTATACGGTATAAGAGACCGGAGCATTCAGATCAAAACATTAAACTCCAAAACTAAGTAAATTCACAAACCCGAAATTCACAAGTCGAAACGACTACAGAAAGATAATTTCGACCGTAACATTTACTCAATGGAAGTTGGGTTCCTCATTACCGAATTACACACTACAGCTTTCCTCTGATCATAAGAATAACTGCATTTCGAACCTGAAAACTCGAATCTTAAATTCAGTTCGAACTTCAACATTCCAGGTGGTAATTGAAAAGAATTGAATTCTGCATTCAGCTTTAACTCCAAACGATAACATCCAATTCCAGAAAATAAAAGAAAAACTAGAACGATAAATCTAATCTAATCTCTAACTATTAACATTGAAGAAAAATAAAAGAAAAGAAAAGAAAAGAAAAATAAAGAAATGAGGCTCAGCCTATCCGTATCTCTCGCCTGCGGGCCGCCAAGCTACGCTCCTCTTCCGATAGTCACAGATTTATGGTTTCGCCTTGGCCCTAATCCCAATGCAGCTTTGTGGATTTCCAAGTGGGTCAGCCCATGTTACTGTTCAGTCGACTTCAACTTTCTCACGTGACATCATCCATGTCGCGAACTTCGATCTCACTGCCGCGACGCCTACTTAAGCCTCGCAGTTTTCATTTATAGTAGCCCGATGTCGCGCTGACATCAATCCCTTGTCGCGACATCGCCACGGTGATCAAGAACCTTGAATTGGTGTCTCTCGGTCGCGACATCAATTTCGTCATGACATCGCCTATGGCTTCGCTTAACCGATGTCCTCTTGATGTCACGACGCCGCGATCAAGTCTCGCAGCTCTTTCAATTGATGATTCCCCGATGTCACGATATCACATTATGGCTTTGGGTGTGCGTTTAAAAGGGTCGTTTCGCGTCGCACATCAATCTCTCGTCAGCACGCCATTTTAGACACCGCCGCCTTCAATCGGTATTTCGATGTCGCGATATCGCCCTTGTCACAACATCTCATGTGTTTGCAATCTTTCAACTGTCGCTTCATGTTGTCGTAGCGAGATATCAATCTTCGTCGCGGACATCGCCTTAAGTGACTTCATGCTTTCCACCGATCGCTTTCGTGTCGGCGACATCGATCTCTTGTCAGCGACATCACCACCTCACCAAGCCTCACTATACTTCCAAGTCAGCTTCTTTTGTCGCGATCTCTATCAAATTTCTTCCAGTTCTCGATGTCACAACAAATTGATTCCAAAGCAAAGGATGTCGCGAATTTCTTCTCTTCACTACTCCGCGTCTACACCGCCTCCATTATGTCGATGTCACGACAACATCCGTGATGTCGCGACATGAAGTCTTCCTTTCTTCATTTCCCTCGCTTCCACTGAATTTCTTTAACCCTCAAATTCGCTCGTTCTTCAAGTAAGCTTCGCTCGGATCGGGAGTTTAACCGCCGTGAACCTGATATGCATTTCGATTGTCGCTTAACTTCACGACATCAAGTTCCTTCATCTTTTAAACGCTTCTTTCCTCACAAGAACTTGCTTCAAATTCTTATTATCCATTAACGCTCATCCACCTTCGCTTCTTTCTCGCTAAAATTCTTCTTTTCTAATTCTCGCTATTAACAATCAGAGTTTCTTTCATATTTCTGCAAATTAATTGTCCTTTTTTAAATGAAAATCAAGCAGAAAAATGGACTAAAAATAGATGACTTTTAAGCTCATCACCACTCTATGGAAGTAGATCAGCTGGAAGTGAGCAACGACTCCTAATTGGTGGTAAAACAGATAAAAGACTCCTACGAAACCAGAGGTGAGAAGATGATTCTATATCTCAAGAAGGTGTGAGAATTGCTTAAAAAATTCATACGAGTTTAGGTCAAACATGTACCAAGAGCAGAGAATTCCCGAAATGGATGCTCTCGCAAAGCGCAGAATGTTTCAAGAAGACCCGTAACCGGATACCACAGCACCTCCTGCAACTCCACAAGAAACATCGACAACGGAGAAGTCTCCCCTGTGATGTCCGAACCGAGCTGGATGGACCCCATCTGGGATTACTTGGTGGAAGGTATATTGCTAAGCGACCTAAAGGAGGCATCCAAACTCCGAGCAAGGTTAGCAAGATTCACCGTTCATCGGGGGACCCTTTATAAGCGAGGCTTCTCTGCGCCCATTCTTAAGTGCGTAGGGAAGGAAGACGCCAACTACATACTCAAGGAGGTACACAAAGGCATATGTGGCAACCACATCGGAGCTCTGACTCCAAATAGGAAAAAAACCCGAGGTGGGCACTATCGCCCACACGCTCAAAGACGGCTTAACCGGCTAGGAAATGCAAAGTCATAGAGATGCCAAGATTCTATCTCCCATCTGAAGCCATTGACGCTACCACAAGCCCCTAACCTTTTCAAAGAATTAGCTGAGATGCATTAACCCATTTATTGAGTGGATAACATAATTTACTATTAATCAATATTTTACTAAATGCAATAGAAATCGTCCCAGCTTACAACCAGCAACGTATGAATATGAATCCCTCGTCTGGCGTTCTATAATACGTTGTGTTCTGATCCCCAGGTCCCCGTGTCCGATAATGGGAAACAAATGATAATCCTAAGTTCAGGATTTCGCGCCGAGCCTAATCAAGAACTACTACTCATTCTCACCATCCGCATCCAACGGGCAAGCAGAGGTCACTTATAAGGACTCTCAAGGCAGTAATGAGAACTAAATTGAAGATCTAAAAGGAAATGGGTAGCACCTCCCCCGAGGTGTTATGGGCACATAGAACTACGCGCAAGTCAGCAACTTAGGAAACCTTGTTCGCGAGCCTTCGCACCAAAGCGCAGTCTACGATGGGCATATCGAAACAGACTCTCAGGCACAATCGCCCCTCCGAATACGTTTCCTAGCACAGTTCCATCAATGGGCATAGCTAAGGAACAACACAACTCCCATAAGGAAGGAACCAGGGAAAAACACTACTCCTACAAGTGGCGTCGGCCCGCGATCACCGGACAGAATCCGTGCAGTGACGACCAAACCCTGACGCTTCATCATGCGCGAACTCCGACATTGTCAAAGAGAGGAAGAAGTAGCTAAAGTATGACCAGAGGCCAAGTTATTTATAAGGAAACTAGGACACATAGGAAACCATGCAGTCCGTTCTAATTCTCCATAAGATCCGCATTAAAACCGCGCGCGCTTTTCCAAGGGAAAGATATTACGAGCAATTGACTGAGCCATGTGTAGCTCTGGGAGCCCAGTGAAATGTGATTACAGAGCTTAATTACAAAAAAGCAAGGTAATATACTAGAAGGCCGAGTAGCCACGGAACCATGTAGCTCAGGAGCCCAAAGAGCTCCAAATTACGCAGCATAACCGGCCTCAAAGCAAGGAGTGCAGCCTACCTGAGCCATGTAGCCTCGGTTTCAAGAGGCTCGGGGACATGCAGCATAACCCGCCTCAAAGAAGGCCAGGAATGACTGTGAGCCACGTAGAGTCTTGTGATCCAGTTTCGCCTTTAGAGCTTAATCGTCGTAAAGGTGTAACAACTAGAAGGCTCGAGTGTACCTAATTTTGAGCCGAGCCAGATCCCAAAAGAGTTTCGCATTATGTGAGCATAATCGCTCAAAGAAGGCTCAGTAGCCTAAGAGTCAGACACAGAGCACAACTGCCTCAAAGAAGGCCAAGAGCAACCCAGAGCCATATAGCCTGCGAGTTCCAAGAGTTTCGCTGAGCTTAATCAGTTTCAAAAGGTAGAATAGCCTAAGGCCAAGGAAGCACGAGCCATGTGCTCAGAGCCCAGTGAGCTCGGGACAAAGCTTATTTGCCAAAAGGAAAAAATAGCCTGGGCTGGGCCGAGTAGCCACGAACCATGTAGCCTCAGAGCCCAATAGCCTGACATAAGTTTAATCAAGCCAAAAGGCGACACACTCTAGAAGGTCGAGTAAATAATTTGAGCCATGTAGCTTAGGGAGCCCAAGAAATTATATTGCTGTATTATTAACTGTCAAAGAAGGCCGAGTAGCCACTGAGCCATGTGTTCAGAGCCCAAGAGCTCATACATTACGTGAGCAAACCGTCAAAGAAGGCCATAACCTCTGAGCCACGTAGCCTCGGTAGAGCCCAAAGAGGCTCCTGACAGCAAAGCATAAATGCTTAAAGAAGTCCAAGAGCCATGAGCTACGTAGCCTCAGAGCCAAATAAATTCGACACGTGTTTAATCATTGAAAGGCGTAATAGCCTGTGGCCGGGCACCACGAGCCAAGGGGTAAATTTTCAGTCGCAGAGCCTTAGATTACGTGAGCGACGCTTAAAAAGGTAATAGCCTGAAGACCTAGTGCATCCACTTTGAGCCATGTAGCCCAGAGCCCAAGATTCTGGACATAGAGCTGACTGGTCAAAAGTAATAGCCTAGAAGGTCGAGTAGCCAAGGAGCCATGTAGCTTAGGAGCCTAGAAGCTCATATTACAGAGCATAACTGCTCAAAGAAGGCCGAGTGGCCACGGGGCCATGTAGCTCAGGAGCTCAGTAGCTTAGATTACAGAGTAGAACTGCTCAAAGAAGGCTAAGTAGCCACGGAGCCATGTAGCTCAGAGCCCAGTAGCTCAGATGACAGAGCATACCTTCTCAAAGAAGGCCAAGTGGCCACAAAGCCACGTAGAAATGTGTATTCCAGTAGCCTCTAGGGACATGCAGCTTAATCGCTTAAAAAGGTCAAATAGCCTGTATGTCATGTACCACTCTGAGCTATGTAGCTCATGAGCCCAGTAGCTCATATTACAAAGCTTATTTGCTTAAAAAGGTAGAATAGCTTAGAAGGCCGAGTAGCCATGGAGCCATGTAGCTCAGGAGCCCAGTAGCTTAGATTACAGAGCTTAGTTTCTCATAAAGTTATAATAGCCTAGAAGGCCGAGTGTACCAATTTTTGAGCCATGTGAAACAGAGCCCAAAAGAGCTCGATTACAAAGCATAATCGTCGTTAGCTGCCGCCATGAGCCACTGAGCCTAGTAGCTCGTTTCTTTTCGTGAGTTTAATCGTTTAAGCCAGAAGGCCAAGTAGCCACTCTGAGCCATGTAGCCAGAGCCCAGAGCCCAAGAGCTCCTGCAGCATGAGCATAACTACTAAGGAAGGCCTCAAGAGCCCCTGCAGGTCCTAGAGCTCGCTTCGTGGTTAGGTAGCCTCGCGTATCAGATTTAAGCAAATCAAATTGGCAAACAATAAAAGAGCAATAGAATTAATAAAGGAATATTTTGTATATCAACGAAAGTCATCTATAATACAAAATCCCTGCTCGCGCGGATATAGCAAGGTTAAAATTAAAAGCCTAGGCGCCTGAGGTCGGGCCCCTACTTGCGGAAGTAGAGGGGTCAAAAGGCATCCAACGGGTGAGGTAGAAGAGCTGGCCCACAGAGGAACCCGAAGATCATCACCGGGAGCACGATCGTGGGCCCCGAAGCACCCTGGCGCCATTGCCAACCTCAAATTTCTAGCGATCCTTCTACCTCCTCATCGTAGTCGGATGTTGAACCTGTGTCCGGGAAAGCTCCTGAGGCCCTTCGCCTACAAGTAAGCCACCCTAAGCCCATCAGCGCAGCCTCGGCCTCTCGAGCTCCGCTATCACTCCTCCGGCTAGATTCCCCGCCCTCAAGGTCCATCCAAGCGCCCGAAAGCTCCTTCATTGCTGCCCACGAAGCTTCCAACCTCCAGAGCCTCTTGGTGAACCCGATCCAATGTCACACTCACAAGACAGTCACCCTCGACAACCTTCAACTCCTCTCAAGCAACGAGCCTCCGGCCTTCTCGACCACTCATAGCCCTTCCGCCCTTTTTTCCTATCCCCGCCTCGTGCCTCGCCGCCACACGCTTCAAGTCGACCAGGCTTCCACAAGCTCCCAATCAGTTCCTATCCGGCTCAGCGCCACTCTCCTGAGGTCGTGTAGCTGCAAATTTTTAATTTCTATAAGCTGTCAAGCCATGAGTCTCTAAGAAGGCGCCCTCCCGCTAAACCTTTCACGTACGTAGCCACCTGCCAAAGGACAAGAAAGAGTCAGTTAACAAAACGGAAACAATAAAGAAAAGATTCACGAGGGGCCGGGACATGCGTGCTCTGCCTTGGGCGTATGACACATCCCCACCCCCTACTAATAAGGTGTGCCTACCACCCCACCAAAACCTAAATTACAATTTAACGACCAGAAACTCCCGTGAAGCGGTCGATTGCTCGCTAAACCTCGATAAATTTTTTTTTTCTAACTTATGATTTTGTAAATCTCAAGAATAGAAACCCCTACAGCGATGACTCTGGGCCGTGATATGTGATAATTCCAAATCATGTATACGTAACTTACACATTTCCAAATACGGGCAACCAAAGAACCCAACACACATTCTCACAAAACTACACTATGTACATACATATGCTCCATTATACCAATTCAAAGTGTTTCACAAAATATTATTAATAACAAAGACTTGTACAAATATCGAGAATCCTAACTGCCCAGCCAGTCCTGAGGTCCAACAGATTGGAAAATAGCTTTAAACACAAAATAATGAGCTAAACGAGCTCGCTGAGTGTATGCTTATGTAGTCAGTTTTGCTTCTTCCTGAAACATCTCAAAACCTAAAACTTTCTTTTAAAATTATTTTCCGTAGTTCTCTGGGCTACTACTTTAAAGTTTCTAAAACTTTCTCGTATTTTCGCTTAAAAAGTTTATAAAACTTTTAATACTTGCTTGCTTTGCTTTTCTTTAAAAGCTTATAAAACTTTTCTCAATTCCTCTGTCATTGTTTTACCTTATTATTTAAAAGTTTATAAAAAACTTTTTATAAACCTCTCGCTTTAAAAAATGTATAAACATTTCTCAAATCTCTCTTACTTTAAAAAAGTTTCCAAACTTTATAAATACGGGAGCCTTGGCTCAACAACATGCTTTGAAAATAACCACGGGAGCCTAGGCTCAACCGCTCGTTTTGAAATAAAAGTGGGAGCCTGTGCTCAACCGTTTGCTTTTAAATCTCTACGGGAGCCTGGGGCTCAACCGTGCATCAAATCTCTACGGGACCCTATGCTCAACCGTGCACCAATGGTTGATTTTTCAAAACTGTATAAACATGTTATAAAACATCAAATCCACCTGGGAGGCCTATACTGCCGCTTTTACCCTGCGAACACCTGAGCCCGGGCATCGACCGCGGCGTGGAAGGACCTCGTGTCCAAGATCACCTTCCCAGAATATGGTGGAATCGACTGGCCCCATCAAATTACAATTTAGCGTTAACGATTAACCCCTATATACTCCAGACACGCGCCACGGCCTCCTTTAAACGCCTACGACGCATGACCTAAGTTCACGCACCGTGCAAAACTAAAATGCATGTATGATATCCTAACATCAATCAGTGCACGCATTTTAATACCGACCAGATGCTTGCTTAGGAACTAGTGGATTTTAGTTAGCCTCACAAATATTCTTTGTTTCGCTTGCCATTGTTCAACATGGTTTAATAATTCAAAACCATTTGCTTGCTTGCTTGTTTGAAACATGGTTTAATAATTCAAAACCGTTGTTTGCTTACTTGCTCTTTGAAATATGGTTTTTCAAACCATCATTGCTTAATTTCGCTGCTTTTCAAATATGAAGAATAAATCAAACCATTATTTATTTGTTTTCACATATAGTTTAAAATCAAACCATTTACTTGCTCGGTTAAACTCATCGCTGGTTTTTAAAAATATGGTTTAAATCAAAAACCATTTGTCAAGCCAGAATATGGTTTTACAACTCAAACCATTACATACCGTTGTAAAATGCTCATAATAATAATACACTAGTATTTGAAAATGGGCTTAACACTCACCTTTACGCTTACTAAAATTTGAGCACGATTCCGCACTTCCCCGCTTTGCTTATCGCACACCAAACAAATACTTACGAAAAACATTAATCGTCTCACAGATAGCAAACTTAACGTACTTCACTATTCACTATTCATACGTATTTACTATTCCATACGTATTCATACGTATTCACTATTTCATTATTCACTATTCACTATTCATACGTATTTATAAGTATTCATACGTATTTACTATTTCATACATATTCACTATTTCACGTGGAACCGCGAAACTCGCGGATTCTCTAGACTCCACGCGTAGCCTCGTCAAGTAGAGCAACTTTAACCTCGTCCAAAAATTCGACCTTTAATAATCAGAATCCGAGAAAACAAAAAATTAAGATTTTTCGAATTTTACCGAATTCCTGGAAATCCCATGTTTTTGGTACCCAATGCATAGCCCTCGTCGCAGTGAGCACTTTTCGTTCGCCCGACGACCTCGACTCAGGCTAGGATTTCCAAATCAGGAAAGAAATTAAGAGAGAAAAAAAAATTAAAACAATTCTCTCCTTCCCACGCTCTCTGTCAATTCCGTCCAAGAGGTTTGTTATTCTTATTTTTATTTTTCTTGCTGACCCACATGCCCCCTTTTCTTTCCCTTTCTCAATCCGTCTTTTCTCACTCCCAAAACAAATTATTTTGTCCCGGTTTCAATTTCATTTATCCTAATTGAATATTCTTTAAATATTTGCCAATTTTTGAGATTTTTTCTAAAATTCCGTTTTCAGGTTTCACTCTACACTTGTCGCCTAGAAATTCAGAAATATTCTCGACTGCTCCCTAATTCAACGAAAATTTTCTCGGTCACTAGGATTTCACGAGACGAACTTAATCTAAGCATACCATTTCTGGCTATCCAAGATCTAGAGAATTTTCTAGGATCTCGAACCATTTTGGCAATTTATTAATATTATTATCTTTTAAAATTCCTTAATTTGTACTTTCACCCCCTCCACTTTCCTTAATTGCAAAAGTGCCACAATTCTTTGAAAACTTTACAATTTCATCCTTAATAACAACTTCCAAGAATACTACAATGGCACTAAAAAGTCTTTTGGTGTACAAATGCGACCCTACGGTTACATCGCATCACGCCCTCCTCGGTGAAGGGCGTTACAAATCCTCCTCCTTAGAACATTTCATTCCTCGAAATGAACAAACTAAACTCAAAGGAAAGGAAAATACCTCATTAGAAAATAATCGAGGGTACTAATCCACGCATCTCGAACCTCTCCGGTCCCAAGTAGCCGCTCCCTCTCATGATCTCCACAGGACTTTAACTAGCTGAAATCACCTTTACCCTCAACACTTGTTCCTTGTGATCTACAATCCGCACAAGTTTCATGTCAGTTCTCCTTTAGCTGCACTAGTTGCTCGTCAAAGACATGTGAAGGATCCGGGATGTACTTAACATCGACACATGGAATGTGTCATGAATCCTTGATAACTCCTTGGGTAACTTCAATTTATAAGCCACTGGGTCCCACCTCGTTTCACAATCTCATAAGGTCTCTATATATCTCACTGCTTTGCCCTGCTTCCCAAATCTCAAAACACCTTTCCACTCGGGAAATCTCAGAAGACCCGGCCACCTATCTCGAACTCCGCAAGCCCTCGCGACCTAAGGTCCGCATAACTTTTCCGTCTATCTCTTGCTATTTTCAAGTTATCACGTAACAACTTTCACTTTCAAGTGATCTCGCACTCCACTCCCGGCCTACTAGTCTTCTCTCAATTAACCTCATCCCAAGACACTGAGTCCTACATTTCCCGCTACATGGCTCTCAAATGGAGCCATCTCTATAATCGGCTTCGATAGCTTCATTACAGTAAACTCTATTAGTGCCAAATGAGTATCCCAACTCCCCTTTAAATTCCATCACACACCCTCAAGATATCCTCTAACGTCTGAATAGTCCTTCGACCGCCATCCGTCTGAGGATGAAATGATGTGCCGAAATGTAGGCGAGACTCCAAAGTCAGTTGCAAATCCAGTGCCAAAATCTCGATGTGAACCTCGTCTGACCGAACTATCGAAATCGAAACCCTACGAAGTCTCACTATCTCATCCACATACAATCGGATCCCAACTTTTCCAAAGAATCTTCAACATTAACCGGTAGAAACAGCAGATTGGCCAATCGATCAACTATCACCTATATAAAGATTATGTCACTTCATCCGTGGAACACCTATCACAAATCCATATGGATCTTCTCCCATTTCCATACTGGAATAGTGGAGTAATCAGATTCTCTCCGCTGGCTTCGATGCTCGCCTTCACACTGGCCGACGTGTTAGGCACCCTGAGACGAAACTTGAAATCTCTTTCTTCATCCCATTCCACCAAGAATGTTCCTTTAAAGTCCCGACATCTTGTTACTACTCCTGATGTATAAGATACGCAGATGAATGTGCTTCCATAATGTCTCTCTTTAGCTCGCCATACTCCGCACACATTCTCTGGGCCCTCACTATCATGCCGTCATCTCTAATTCTGAACTCGCTTCTTTCCTTTTCATCCCTTCCTTGCTTAATCATCCATGATCCGCTTACTCCGTACTGTAATTTGACCCACTCGGGAGGGCCCAACATGAAATGTGGCTACCAATGCCCTAATCCTCACCCTCCAATATCACCCCCTAAAGCCTGGGATCCACCAAATGCTGGAAGATAACCCGATCCTATGAGACAAAGAACCTCGGGTCGCCACTCAAGGCATCCGCTACTACATTGGCTTTCCTGATGATACCTCACAAGATAGTCGTAGTTCTTAATCAACTCAAGCCATCTTCTTTGCCTCAAGTTTAACTCTCGGGGTGAAAATATCAAGACTCATGACCAAAGATCTTACAAGCGAACACCATAAGTAATGTCTCCATATTTTTAGTAAGGCAAACACGACTATCGCAGAAGCTCTAAGTCGTGTGTGTGGTAATTCTCCTACGCTCAACTCGTTCCAGGCATATGCAATCACCCTATCATTTTGCATCAAAACACAACCAAGGCCTTGCCTGGAAGCATCACTATAAACCACAAACCCATCTCTTCCATTGGGCAAAGCTAGAACTGGAGCTGAAGTCAATCTACCCTTCAACTCCTCAAAACTCTGTTGACAGGCATCTACCCAATCATACTTGACATCTTTCGTCACCGTCATGGCCGCTATCCCGAGGAACCCTCAACAAACTTCCTGTAATACCGTTAAACTAAGGAAGCTTCGACTTCGACACATTCTTCGTGGTTTCCAATTTACCACGCCTTCATTTCCTGTGGATCCACACTCACCCCTCAACCGAAATCACACGACTCCAGAATGCCACCCTATCAAGCCAAACCGACACTCGCTTCAACTTAGCATACAACCTGTCGCTCCTTGGGGTGGTCTACAACACAATCCTCAAGTGCTCTGAATGTTCCTCCTAACCACCACACCAGATATCATCATTGAAACTATGACGAACTCCATCCAAATACTACCGAATAACCTGGCTCATCAAATCCATAAAAGCCGCCTGAAAGATTAGTCAAGTAAATCCAAGATCACTGGGGAACTCATAATGTCCGTGAGCGTTGTCCAGAATGCAAAGCCAGGAACATCACCTCCCGCACCCTCAACCGATGATACTCCCGACCTCAAGTCTATCTTGAGCATACTGAGACCCTCGAGTCGATCGAATAACTCATCGATCCTAGTGGAGTGATACTGACAAGTGATGGTAACCTCGCTCAATTGCCTCAGACCCATACTACACAACCGCAAACTCCCATCTTCTTTTCACGAAGAGAACTCGAGCTCCCTACTGTGGATATGCCTACCGAATGAATCCCTTACTTCTAACAATTCTTCTAACTAAGCCTTAAGCTCTCTCAACTCAGCAGAGCCATCCTATAAGTGAGGAATGGAATGGGCTCACCTCGGGATCAACCAATGGTGAACTCCACCTCTCTATCCGAGGCCCCGCACATCATTCGGGATGGGACCGGGAACTCTCTAACAACCGGAATCTCATCCACCATAGCCTCCTTCCCCTGCCTCCACCACATGCTGCCAGATAACTCACAAACTTTACGCAAGACTCTCGCTACCGCTACGGCGAGATCATAATCGGAGGATAACTCTCACGTATTCCTCTAAACTCACCCACCTCTCTGCCCATGCAACTTACTTCCTTTTTATAACAATCTAATGTGGCTCTATGGCGAGATAGCCAATCCATACCGAGAACCACATCAAAATCCCTTATATCTAAAGCTATAAGATCCGATGGGAACTCCTGTCCCTCAATCAGTACTTTACTATCTCTGACTACTCTGTCTGAGAATAATGGATCTCTCCAAATGTAAGGGAAACTCATACCAATTTCCAATGGTCAGCCTCATTCGAAAGCGATCTAAGAAATGATCGATGCAGCGGAATGTGGCCCTGGTCCACTAATGTATATGCATCATGATCATGATAGAAATAATAATAAAGGACTACATCTCGAGTCAGACCGTGATCTTAATGAAGTCACAAAGATAAACTCGTCCGAGCTGGCTCACTGTATCCTCTCGGGGGGCACCACCGCCTACCACGACCGCCCCACCCGCACGCATCGGGTCCTCCCGCTCAGGAAACCTCCTAAGACCTCCGAGTGCTCATCTGTGCCTGGCAATGTTTCACTACTAAAGGTCTCTACACCAATCAACCTGGGGCACTTTCAAATTGCTCGACCACGTGGAAACACCCCGTACTATATCTCTTACACTCCCCACTGTCGCTCCGACACATGACAAATGGGAGGAATGCTCTGGTGCCACCGCTAGCAACCCGGGGCCTCACCGATCCCCGACTGTAGATAGCTCTCGACCCGCACCCTCGCCCACTATAACCTCTACCCTTGTTTCTCTTTTTTCTATATCGACTGCAGCTCAAGCCGAGAAGTGCCCAGCACCCTCTTACTTTCCCGCCACTCGACATAGCTACAGACTTTGCTCAACTCAGAGCGCCAACTAAGTCCCCCAACCTGCCTCGAGGAATCCCCCAAATCTATTCCGAGGAACCAATCGACAAATTCACTCCGATCTCTGCCGCAATCCCGCTAAAACTCACTTCAGACTTTATCAAATAATATATGGAACCAATCTAACTAAAGCCTAAGAACCTTTCTCATTCTCACTAGCATGTTCTTCCCGCTCTAATCCGAAGAACTCTCGATTTTTGAATCCTCGTGACTCGAGGAAAGAACCTATCGTTGAACTCTGCTGAAATTTCCGTCCGATGTTATTCCATCAAAGATTAGCCTCCTTCCACTCAGATCCCACAAATCCTTAGCCCCGTCTTCCATCGTAAAATCGGAAACAAGACTCTTGCTCATCCGTGTTCCCATAACTCAGAACCTTGCTTACTTTATCTAACCATAACTAGGCTGCTTCTGGATCACCAATGCCGTCATATGGCTTGGCGCCCGGTTTCTATACTCTCTATCGACCCCTACTCTTCCATAACCTCTCTAGGTGGCTGAGGCCTGCGATCGCCGACTCCGGCCGCCATGGCTACCATCCGTGCAATCCAGCCACCCAGCTCGCCAGAACAATCCCGTATCTGAGCCTCCGGTGGCCTAGACGGGTCCAACCCGACCCGCACCGGAGGCCGATTCCATGGCGCGCAGAATGAACCAACTACGCGCTCATCTTCTGCATCGCGTGATCGCCTGAACCTCTCGAATGACTCTCCTGGGGACGACCTCTACGTCCCTTCCCGACATAGTGTCAGAATTTCCAAAAATATCAACTATTTAATTTTGAATCACTTGATACGTATGTACTTTGAGTTTGAAAAATGCATTTTATTGCCAATAGTGTAAATCAGGTATAACACAAGCCTTCCTAAGACTAAAATGCACACCAACTCAGGTTGTGATCATTTCTCTCAAGCCTCAAGGTTTTACCAACTTATGCTCTGATACCACACTGACACATCCCCAATCTCCCTACCTAGATGCTAGTGTCATCAATCTACTGAAATCCCCATCCGTTACCTCTAACGACTAGAAACTCCCCGTGAAGCGAAGCTCGCATCGCTTCGCTTAAACCTCGTGAGATGTACCCTTTTCTTTTTTTTTTCTAACTTATGATTTTGTGTAAATCTCGGTACGCAGAAACCTCTACAAGATGACCGCTACATATGTGATAATCCCAAATCATATACACAACTTACACATTTCAACATGGCAACCAAGAACCCAACACATTCTCACAAAACTACACTATGTACATACATATGCCCTGATTATAAATGGGACCAAAGCCGCTTCCTTACAAAAAATATTATTAATAACAAAGACTTGTACAAATGTCATCGAGAATCCTAACTGGGCCGAAGGTCCTGAGTGCCTATAACGGAAAATAGTTTTTAAACACAAAATACGAGCCAAACGAGCCTGAGTGTATGTTTATAAAATGTTTTGTTTTTCCTGAAAACATCTCAAAACTGTAAAACTTTCTTTTAAAATTATTTTCCAAAAGCCTTGCTTGCTTACTTTAAAGTTTCTAAAACTTTCTGTACTTGCTTGCTTTTAAAAGTTTATAAAACTTTAATACTTCGTCATTGCTTTTGCTTTTCTTAAAAGCTTATAAAACTTTTCTCAATTCTCTCGTCATTGCTTTAATTACTTGCTTTGAAGCTTATAAAAACTTTTATAAACCTCGTTTAAAATGTATAAAACATTTCTCAAATCTTCGCTTTAAAAAGTTTCCAAACTTTTATAAATACTGAGCCTCGCTCAATCGCATGTTTTGAAAATAACCACTGAGCTCGGGCTCAACCATTGCTTTGAAATAAAACGGAGCCCGTGGCTCAACCGCTTGCTTTTAAATCTCTACGGAGCCCGGGGCTCAACCGCACATCAAATCCCATGGAGCCTCGTGTTTCAACCGTGCACCAATGGTTGATTTTTCAAAACTCGTATAAAACACGCTTGGCAAACATCAACCACCGGGAGGCCTATACTGGCCATTGCACTTCTAGTGAACACGGAGTTCGGCACGACCGTGCTGGAAGGACCTGTCCGCATCACCTTTTCCTAAGAAATATGGGTGGAATCGACTCGGTCTCCATCACCATACTTAGCTTAACGCTAACCCTATATATTCTCAGACGCGCTACTCAAGTGCCTTCCTTTAAACAGTCATGATGCATGACCTAAGTTTGCCGACTGCATTAACTCTGTCCGTGTACCTCGACCGTTAGAACGTCAGAATTGAAAACAAAAATTAGGATTTTTCGAATTTTTACCTGAATTCTCGATGAAATCCCGTGTTTTTGGTACCTACGCGTAGCCCTCGTCACGTAGAGCACTTTTCGTCTCTCGCCCGACGACACCTCGACCTGGCCGATTTTCAGAATCTCGAGAGAAACTAAGAGAGAAAAAAAATTAAAACAATTCTCTCCTTCCCACGCTCTCTGTCAATTCCGTCCAAGAAGTTTGTTATTCTTATTATTTTTTTTTTTCTTTAAGTGGGACCCACATGTCCCCTTTTTCTTTCCCTTCAATAACTGCTTTCAAATTCGAAACAAATTATTTTGTCCCTGCTTTCACTATATCTTATCCTAATTAATAGCCCTTAAATATTTGCCAATTTTTGAGATTTTTTCTAAAATCTCATTTTCAGGTTTCACTCTACACTCGTCGCCTAGAAATTCGTAAAATATTCCGACTGTCTCGGAATTCAATGAAACTTTTCTGGGTCACTAGATTTCACGAGATGAACTTAACTGCACAGTCCGTTTCGTCATCCGAGATCTAGAGAATTTTCTAGGCTTCCCGAATCCATTTTGGGCAATTTATTAATATTATTATCCTTTTAAAATTCCTTTAATTGTACTTTCACCCCTCCACTTTCCTTAATTGCAAAAGTGTGCCACAATTCTTGAAAACTTTACAATTTCATCCTTAATAACAACTTCAAGAATACTACACCACTAAAAGTCTTTTGGTGTACAAATGCGACCCTATGGTTAAGGATCGCATCGCACACCCTCTCGTGATTGTGGCGGTTAAGAGCCGAGCCTCCTTTAACGGACAGAGCTTCTCTACCTTCCCGAGTGAATCACAAGGATGAAGAAAATGTTCCTGTGAGCAAGCAATCGCATGAGGAAAGCAGAGATACCACCCTACAACACAAAGCAATCCCTCTCACCCCATCCCAAGACGCAGATAGGGCGCTACAACAAGGACGCTGGACTCCAAATCGAAATAGGAAGAACCCTCCATGGGCCCACCATCGAAGAGCCTCTCCTCCACCAAAACCCGGGATGAAGGCGAAGAAGAGGCCCCCACCTTTAAAATCTTACCCCGAGCAGGGGAGTAACCCTCGTGGAAAGCTTCCAAGATTTTCGGGCTCACACTCCTTTCTTCAAGCAAGATCTCCAAAGTGTCCAAGCTCTCCCCGAGTAGGCTCCGCGATAAAAGGCTCCAAAACAATAAATGAAGAGGACTTGGAGACAGAAGGCAAAGAAGGCCTACTTAATGCAGTACGGAGAAGACCTCATAAAAGAAAAGTTTCAATGCACTCCCCGCACTGCACTATCCGGAATATATGGCCTAACGAGTTCGTATCAAAGATCGCTGGCACTCAATCTCAGCCTTCCACTTCACCTCTTCGTCTTTATGACTGAGATTGGGCCAAGCACCCGAAGGCCACGCGACCAAGGCAATGTTAGAAATATCCTATAGCCTTTGAAAACCAAGCCAAACCAAGGTGAAGGGGAGCTCACGTAGGTTCTCTGAGTAGTCCGCACCACTAACGCCTGGCAGTCCTCTCTGGCCAAAGGGATTATACTCCCAATGACTCGCCACGACAGCAGGTAAAATAACGCTCCTTCCAAGACTTGTGGGTTAATTTGTCCGAAATAATCAACTTGGCATTAGAGCTGAGATATAAAGAAAGCCTCGTCGCCCCTCCCTTTACTCAAGAAGTCTAAGAGCAGGCCATAGCTTCAGAACACCCGTGCCTCTCGTCCTGTAACGACAGCACTCTACCAAGATACTCCCGTGTCAGGAAAGCCGAGAAGGCGTACATTAAAATGATGCAAAACCCTTTTATAAAGGGATGCAAAGGCGAGGCCATTCTCGAACGCACCTCAAATCGCATGTCAGCAAGACTAAAACCGACCCTAAACGGGGCCCATACGGCCGCAAAGACCTCACCATATGAAGGTTCAATCTCTACTAGGCCTACTACCAAGATTCCGTATGGCATTTCCTCAAATATTCAGAAAGGGCCAGATACTCCGATTTCACTTAATTTTGGCCCTTTCCCCCTTATCAGCGGGAAGGAGGTTCCCCTGGGCAACCTTGGACTACCACACAGCCTAAACTGTCTGACTCACCACCCGGGCCCACCCCCGAACTAGACGCTCGGGGCGGAATTACTCCCTATACGCAAAATGTAAAAACGAATAGACCTATAGATATGCAGGCGTGAACAGGAAAAAGGAAATCGAAGAAATAATGTAGAACCCTAACCAAGAAAGCCCTAAAACCTCGCAAGACTTCGAACCTAAAAAGACAAAGAAGAAGAAAAGACGTACCAATCCCAGAAATAGGACGAAAGGGACAACCCCTAAGCGAGATATCAGGAACCACCAAAAGCAACCTGAACAATGGTCAGACAAATTTCAAGAAAAATGAAGCCCAAACTTGCAGAGGCAAAAAGCTTCAAGAACAGGGGAACACAGTGCAAATGGTCAGAGAACGTTTTTTGCGGAAGTTGGGAGCCACAAAATTAAATGAGCGAAATCTAAAAGCCATCATTATCACAAGGCGCTGATCTGGGCGACAAAGACCTAATCAAACCCTCCCCGAGTAGCATTACGTGGGAGTCACACTCGATCCAAGAAACGATACACCCTCGTCTCTACGCCGCTTTAGTCAAAGGCCAAGGGGGAAACTGACGGTTTAAAATACTGTGCACGCAGCCCGTGACATACCCAAATGTCGCCAAAGAAGAGATTATGAGCAGGCCCAATATCGTCTACTCCTTAATGACATCCCCTAAACACAGGCCTAAAACGAGGGCCCAATTCACCCCTTCAAAAGGTGGGTAATATAATCAGCCCAAAGAATTCGTATTAAAGGAAAATACCCTATTTCCACCAATTAGGGAAATAAGATATTTCCTAATTATTACCCATCAATTATCCCTTATTAATTGTCGCATAATAATAAAGAAAATCCCCACCCACTTAGAGAAATATCGTATCATCCTCCAACTAGAAAGTTATCATGAGATCACCCATTATAAATACTAAAGCCACCCCATCTACGAAGGTACGCATTACAGAAATCATTCCCTTAAGGCTGATTTTATTTTCCAACGGAAAAGAATCGACTTAGGCATCTGAGAGGCAAAGTGGCGAACCCCGCTCGATCCTTTCGTTTCTTATTTTTGCAGCAGCGTGAGATTCGAGTTAATCTACTACCCAAGAATTCCGACAAGCCCACTCTAGTTTTGCTGAAAGGATCATCAATGGATATATCGATACTTGATTTACTTGATATATCGAAGTATCAATAAATATCTATGTGGATATTTTGACAAAATATCTGTGAAAGCAAAATTAACAAAATACTTTGAAATTCATGAAACACTTCATTAACTATAAAAAGACATAAATAAGCAAATATACACTGGTCACATAATATTCATTATGAATTTATCGAGAAATTACATTACAATACCATTTAAAACTAAATGAAAACCGATGGCTCCATTACATTATTTATTTGAAGGGATCCCACAATATTCATAACAAGATCTTCAAAATATCAGATAAATCACAAAAAAAAATAATTTGAGAGTCAAATGGAGCTTGATGTATGGGATGAGTTTGTAAAGAAATTGTAAGGATTTTCGGTATTTATAGAATTTTTTTGAGTCGTATCCATTGGATTGTCAAAACCATCGATTTAATTCTAACCATCGGATTTGATTTAAGTCAAAATAACCGACATATATTCCTATATTTTACCGATATATCTCCGATATTTACCATCATAGTTCTAATATTTATCGAGATATTTTTCTAGAAATTCCCTAACACATGCGAGCGTGAGATATAGTCTCGATTATCGAAATATCTCGGAATTTCTGATATATTTTGCCGAGATATTTTGGGTGATTTTTCCATTTTTCTCCGATTTATTAACCGACTATTTGACAATATTGCTTTAAAACGCGATAACTGAGTATTTCACCGAAAAACCAAAATTTTGTTCCTTGCTTCTTAGTTTTCAGGAAACCCATTTGCTTAAGTCCAACCCACTTTTTTTTTTAACTCATCTACCTTAAGTCCAACCCACTTAACTTAAGCCTAACCCATTTGCTCATACCCAAACCAACTCATTTTTTTAACCCATCTCTCGTAGGTCCAACCCAACTCATTAGGCTTAGTCCAACTTTAGGGCTCATTGTCATGTCACCGTCACCTCATTTAGGGCACACACCTTAAAAAATGAATGAAATCTCAAATGCAACATGAGTAATTGAAACTATATCCTTTGTGTCGTAAGTAAACACCTTAAACCGCTAATCTACTCATCTTTTTGTTTCAAGCTTTTGCCAAGTTTTAAATAATATTTCTAACATCCTCCATTTTCATTAATTTTAACTTTCTTTAATATTAACTTTCAAACAAATATTATTATTATTATTTTAACTTTCACCCTATTACTTTTGTTATCTAAAAAAAAATCATCTTCTTTAATTTCAAAATTTTATAAATTATTTTCACTACTAAATTAAAAAAATTCATTCCTTAATTTAAAAAAAAATCATTTTCTATAATTTCAAATTTTCAAAATCACTTTATTGCATTTTAAAATATAAAATTTATGATCTTTTATGTTTTAAAAAAATTATTTAAAATTCAAAATTCACTTCTTTAAATTTCTTACAAATCAAATATTCTTTCCCCAAATATCCCAACTACAAAACTTTTAATTACTAAATTAAAAAAACATTCCTTAATTTAAAAAAATTTCTATAATTTCAAATTCCCTTTCAAATATCACTTTATTTAATTTTAAAAATATAACATTTATGATCTTTATGTTTAAAAAAAAAAATTCTTCATAATTCAAAATTCTCTTTCTTTAAATTTTACAAATAAAATATTCTTTTCCAAATATCCAAACTACAAACCTCTTCTTTTCCAAAGTGACTTTTTTTTTTTTTGAATTCCCTAATTAAATTTTCATTTTTCAAATTTCCCTTTTTTTAACCTAATTTCCAAAACTCCAAATGCACAATCAATTCTATAACTCCAATAAAATTGAACTTTGTGGAGTTGACTATATGCTAAATAAACGGGCCTTGTCGGCCCCAACATCCCATATATGTTTTCAATAAATAATTTAACACTTAGTTTATAACCTGGTTTCAAATTTGGACTTTAACTTTATTATTAAAGACCTAACTTTTAGGAGCTTAGAGAGGTGCTACGGCTTTTCATCGTACCTTCCCAATAGGTAAGTTAACTTCTGGACCTAAACTCGGTTTTTACAGACTTTCTTTTCCTATTAAAGAGTCACATTTAGTAGTTTTCTTTCTATTTTGTTTTCCCTTTTAAAAATAAAAATAAAATAAGTGGTAACTCCAAATTCGTTTTCCAAGAGGTTTTTCAAGAATACCAAAATGAGTCTCATATTTTAGTGGGGAACATATTGTTAGTAATAGTGCTCTAGGCCTATCGTATGGACATGGTATTTTGACTATTTATGAAAATTAATTATTATGATGATTTGCATGTTTATTATATATAATGTCCTTGAATAATATTATTAATTATTCTAAATATCCCTAATCTGTTATTGTTATGGGAATAACAATGAATTAAGATTAGTATAAAGTTTGATTGATATTCATGGGATGAATATGTGTATGAGATAAATCAAATTTATATCTATTTGTCAGAACAAATATCGATGCATCTGGGCCTTTGAGATTAATACATGGATCAAAGTCATAAATTAATCTCTAATAGTTGTGTCATTTAAACTTTGACCCGAGATCGCTATAGTTCTAACATAAGGAATATTGTGTTTTGATATAATCAAACGTTGTCTTTAATCTGATGACTATAAGGTTATAATTTGAACATAATAAGAATTATGTATGAGATATGAGCGATTAAAATGGAATTTGTCCCTCTTATTATAAGAGAGATATCTTCAACCTTCGACAAATTAAGATCGAAATGCATGAGCCGTGCTCAAATGAATTGATGGAGATCAATGTTACTTGTTTAGTCACTAATTTGGCTTCGAGAATCGTTATAGAACGATATATGTCGATTTTGTCCATGCCTTATATTCTATCAAGATATCATGAGACAAAAAGGATTGGTGTCATTAGCTATATTAAGGTTGTCTCAGATCATGAGCTTTTCATTTAACTCGTAGTCATAATGTCTCTCGTTTAGAGGCCACTTATGACTTGTAGGATCAAATGTGATTTGTGCCTTCTCGCTAATGTTTAATGAACCTATGGTCGCACATTAAGAACGAATAATCTTTATGGTTTTTATCGTAGTAATTTTTAAATGATGAGATTATTTTAAATTACAATACTAGTTGTTATTTAAATTCGACTTAATTTTTGAGAAAGTTTAAATTGTGATTTAAATTATAGTAACAAATAATTAATTTGTTATATTTTCTTATCGATAAGAAATAATCCTGTAGAAGGGTTTTTTTAAAAGAGTTTTAAATATATAATAATATAAATTCGCTTTCCTTATCCGATAAGGATTTGAATTTAAATTGTTATTATTTAAAAGAGTTCTAAATATAAAATAAATATAAATAAATTCGCTTTCCTTATCTCGATAAGGATTTGAATTTAAATTGTTATTATTTAAAAGAGTTTTAAATATATAATAATATAAATTCATTTCCTTATTCGATATGATTTGAATTTAAATTGCTATTTAAAAGAGTTTTAAATATATAATAATATAAAATTCGTTTTGATTTAAACCCTAGCACTTATATATATATATATATATATATATATATATATATATTTGAAGTAATGTTTTACAAGAAGAACAAACTAAAACAGAGGAGACCCCTAATTCATTCAGAAGACGAACCCGAACTAGCATTCAACAAGATCGCTCATTATTTGGTTCGTGTATGGATACTTGTGAGGGTGGCTCGCCAGAAGGCAAAGACCTTTTGAAGATCCGACACACCAAGATCGCAGACTTTGAAGACTTGACGAATCGATCTACAAGAGGTAAGTTTCATTTACCCTTCCTTCTGCTTTTATGAAACGTATGTGATCTCAGCGGGTTAAGGGATAAAAATTATAAATTCCGCCAGATTTATGTTCCAAACTCGAGATTGATATTTTCGCTTCGTAACTCCAACACTTATCATATCCAAATGCTGTCCACAAACGGCTACTCACTGGGATCGCTTTTTAGAATGTTAGTTTGAAGACAAGTCAGGCAAATATGTGGTTTATTAGTCATCGCTGGTACCCCACCTCTTTGGGCTTTTTTGCATACTTAGTGGATTAATGGCACATTGAGTCTTGTTTTGAAGGATTTAATTGAGGAGCATGCTCGACATGATTGCTAGAATTGACATGCCACTATTTCACATGATTATTCCTGTATATGGTGACCTATTATATGATTATTCACTTTTCTTGCATGTATATTCTTACTTATTATTATTTATCTCATATACCTTGACATGTTGATTCTTTTTTGCTACATTTTTGATCACTTTTTAGCATGCTACTCATTTTGTAAACTTGTTCTTCGCTTAGATTAGCGTGGTAGATTCGATGATATACTAGTGATGCATGACTGCTCGTTGCATGTCTACTCTACTTATGCTTGACCGCATGTTGCTTGTCTATGTAGGATACATATGTATCCCCTTTATCTCCAACTCACTAGTCTTGCCGACTTCCCTTGGATTGTTGTTACTCCCTGCGGTGCTCTTTCGGATCGAGCTAGTGATTGGGAGTAGATCTGTTGACGGGCTATATATATGCTCGGGAGCATGCCTTGTGGCCCACATATTGGATGCTAATTGAGCCTCGATCTTTGAAGAATCACATATCCTAGAGCTAGATTCCAGGATACTGTATGACTAGTGTGCTTTCAGGCTTGGTTTGTTACAGTTTTTTGATGCACCCACACATTTATTGTATACTTTGTTTTCTTGCTCAGAGTAATGAGAGCCTTCACCATAGGAAACCCCTTGGGATGTCAAGGTAATGCATGTGTGGAGGTGATGACCACCTTGCATGGAAGCACCCCTTCTTTTCAGAGGTATGTAAAAGGTTTCTATTGAGACCATAAAGTGAATAGGCCAAATTTCGAAGGACCGCTAATAAGAACTTTCAGCCTCAAGAATCCACACTAAAACTTGTTGAAACTTTAAAGTGAGCATGCCAAATTTTTGACACACTACTAAGAACTTTTTAGTCCCCGACAATCTACGACCCAAAAACTTGTTGACTTCTTTTTGTAGATAGACCAACATTTGACAAAGATCACCTGTGATACTGTGAGATTATTCATTCCCAACAACTATACTAAAACTTTGCTTGACTAAATATATATATATATATATAAAATATGTTTTATATATATATATATATATATATATATATATATATATATATGTTTTCTTTGGTGTAGTTAATAATTTACAATTAAAAATTGGTTTTGGTCTAAACCACTGCAAGTGCATAGGTCATACAAGTAATACAATAGATTATAAGTCCAGATATCATTCTGACGATGATTGATTTGAAAATCTAAGGATTAACTACCCTCACTACTCAAGATCATCACTATTTGAACCTCTAATTTCCTATAGGTAATTATTTTCTTAAAATAAATTTAATAATACACAAAGAAATCTTAAAATACATGAGAATTAGAGAGTTTTTATCACCCAATAACACTAGGAATGAAATCAGTGTTGTCACTACCAATTTGAAAGTTTCCAAATAAAATATCAAGTGCATGGACATGAATAGTTGGAATCGGTCTAAGAGCAAGGTAGTGTAGTATTGGAATTTCTCCAAACACTACACATTTCACTCTCCAACTGACCACATTTTTATCTCTAGTAAGTGGATTTGAAGAGCTACTTATAAGACTTGATCCTCTTTAAGATCTGACTATTTTCCTTCTCGCATTTACAAATTTCTCTATTAGAACTGAAATCAAGCTACTTCATATACGGTAATGCAAGCCCTCTCCAATATAATTAGTGCCTCAACCATCAATTAGACAAGAATGCCCTTTCTCCTTGATTAGAATCTTAGCTAACATAGGATTGAGATTATTCCTTCTAATTTAGGTGAAACCTCTATGAATTAAACTGATAAATCAGCAGGTGGATCTTGTTCCTAGAACACACTCCCATCACAATTCCAGAAGTGGACCTTGAAGTCAAAGGCCGTAACATCACTAGTGATACCATGTGATCCATAGAGTTCATTAATTCAATGAATATCAATGCAATTTACCTCCAAGTTACTGCTCTTTGCTCTCAAGTAGTCCATCTCTGTGTCACTCAGAGGGATTCCTGGAAATCAGAGCAATGATACAACTCTTTTTGGGTACCAAACATTAATGTTCATAATAGTTCAATGTTAGAACAACACCACTTAAATCACTCCAGTGTTCATTACCAAAACAACATTAAAATACCGCAACCGATAATCCCAGACATAGATACTTCCCAGAGGGAGCTTAGCTTTTCATGACTGGATCACATATGACAATGACTAGCTTATCAAACAATTTTATTGAAATTGTAATCAAAATCAAGAAAATGAATTTAAAATCTCGCATTCCATTGAAGTTCGTATTATTAAATGAAACTTGATTTACGCCTTTCCAAATTTAATTCTCGCTCAGATCTACTACTCTAATATAAGAAAATTTTAATCTAGGAAAGAAAATCAAAATAAGAAAATAAAGAAAATAAAATAAAAAATTAGAAAAAATATGTACAAAGAACTTCAACTCCTCCCAAAAAGCTCAAGGATTCTTGAAAGTTGAGCCAAGGCTGCGCACATTAACCTAGGCGCTTCTTATTTATAGGTTTTGAAACCGGAATTCAAGGCTGAATTTATGGCTTTCCATGCAAGCCCTATAACGCCCCAAACCCTAGGGGTCCTGTTCACCAACCGTCAACTCCATTTGGACACTGTGGGGTATCGTGATATCTCGATACCACACTATCATGCCTCATTCATCGAGTCATTTAGAGTAAAGTAGCCTCCACTTTCGTGCCCTTTCAAACATACCTGCATTACCCAAGACTATGTCATTAATAGTCCTTAAGAGTTTATTACAACACTCCTTAAACAAAATCATATATTAAAACTATTTTGTTCTAATATATTTTACAAATGAGTATCAAGGCTTATGTCTGGGCCTTCTTCACAATTACGCCTCGAACCGAGTTCCCTTCCACTCTGTCCGTCCCGTGACCGAAATGTTTTTCCATAAATAGTGAGCCACGCCCAGTAGATAACTCCTACAGAGGCTACTCCCCACCTAAGTGTACATGTAATGGTCGCACACTCACCACAATCATTCCATGTAAAATGTAATTTCTACCATGGAATCCTACATGCCATGAAATGAGATATGACTCAATCAAGTACCATGCCCCGATTCCTCACCAACTCCCTCCACACAATGCACAGGCCAATGTGTGATAAACCATCATTGATGTTCTCATCCAATGATCATTTTCCAAAAAAAAATTTTTTTGTTCTATAAACAAAAACCCATTGGATATTATACCTCCAATGATATTTTTATTAACAAAACATGTGTCTTTTGTGGGTAGGTGAACTTTCGGGGTCTCACCACAGGCTTCGCATGTCTTCCAACACTTTCACGGGCTTTCACCTTTGGACACATATGTATAACAAAAAATGCTGAGGCTTTCACCTGAGGGGGTATCTATCCCTACTTGCTACTACCCGACACTAGTTTTCATGCTCTACGAACAAATTGAACTCCACTCACCTACTAATGGTACATAGTCGACACATCAACCACCGCTGACGGTGTGATGGCACTATTTCATATTCTACGAACAGCGGAACTCCACTGAACTTCGTTCAACGTATTGAGCCCACTTATCAATCACCAAGGATGGTGTGATGGCACTATGCACTTACACCCATTCAATGCGATGTCCTCGTGCATATGCAATGCGGCGCGCCTATCGCTATTTATACCATGTCACATATATTATTAATGCTATATGGATTACCTCATCAAACATGCATATCACCAATGCATCCTAGGTAATTATATCAAACATGCATATAATTTCCTACATTAACTCATTCATGTCAATGTATCACACAAGGCCATATTACTTAGGCAAGTAATGAAGCTACTTTATCTCTAAAGCAAATTACGACATAACATGTCCACAAATAGGCTACAACATGCCATGCACGCTATGTTTACACATACAATTCATCACATGTCAATATATTAATACACATATCAACATTTCATCAAACAATCATGTCCTATTATGATCAAAATTTCAGAAACGATGTGAGCACCAAATGCTAATTATTAGCATATGGCTAGATTTTAGACTCAAATAGCTTTTCATAGAGTCTAAGAACGCGTAAATCGGAGTTTGGATGAGAAAGATATGGTTGTCCGAAGTTGGAGTACATTAGGAGCCACACTATTGCGCCAATCCACACAATAACAAGGCTCCAAGGGTTGTAGAAGCATTTTGAAACTCCCGCGAAATGTAATTTTTCAACCCAAATTCATCCTAAGTAGCCCTTGACCTGGCCATAACCGTCCCATGCCATTAACATGGCACAACATGGTTCCAAAATCAGCCCAAAACAATAGCCTAAAGGCTAGAAATAAACCAAAGTAGGAAGAATCCCTACCTCTTAAAGCATAGCCTCTCGTTGAAT